>PNEQ01128331.1:0-15230 GCA_003012365.1 Medauroidea extradentata
CGCGCACTTCACAAACTAACCTATCAAACACAATTCTTGACCCGCCATTTTTCTGAAAGCTCCACTAGATTCCAATTTAGGGTGGTCTCTCGTCGACTAGATTCTCGCACTTGAAAACTAGTGCGAAACGAGTGGACCTTCCCACTATATTGAACTGTGCATACGAAAATCGCAATCTAGTAGATTCCTACACTTGGAACCTAGTGCGAAACAAGTGGGCCTTCCCACTAGATTCAACTGTGCATACGAAAATCGCGATCTAGTGCCAATTTCTAGTATAAGTGGACACTAGATTCGTCTCTGCATACGGCCCTATGTCTACATTTAGTACATTATACCTGAAATGCTACAAACTTTAAAAAAAACCTGCCAATCTCATCGTAGCAAATGAAATAATTTCAAATTATAAACCACAGTGCAATACATCACATGTATACCTACCGTTAATTCATTCCTTCAGGTTTTTGATATTGTATACCAAGAGCTCTGAAATAATTTAATGTTGTGTCATGTTTTCACTGTCGAAAAGAACCTACTACACCAATGTAGGCCTTGGCAAAGCATTATAATACTAAGCATTTTTACACTTGAAATAAAATATTTTATATTGTACTATTATCAGAATGTGGTATGTGCGATAACAAGAAAGAACAGTACCGGTATCAAATTACAATATAAATTGTGTGTAAGAAAGAATTAAGTTCCAATTTGATGTGTTGGTGGTGAGAGCAAAGGGGGTGAGAGCGTCGTACTTATGCCCTGGAGGGTGCTGGCTGCTGCTGGTTACGGCCGTATGTTTACTGCCCGTGTGGCGAGTCCCCTCTGTATCCTCCACATCGAGATGAGTGTTGTGGTGAAGCTGGAAAGCGGCTGGTTGATAGGACTAGCTCCTGAAGGACCATGAATTGGCCATGGCTAAATAACTTACCTGCATGAATAGATTTCACGACTTGTTTATTGCATTATTATTGGCACACTATATACTGCACGTAACGTGCCTTAAGCGGTCCCCACGTCTATAGCCGGTGGGTGGCTAACACGGTAAACGCGGACACTAGTTACGCGATGATATGCTTATGTTGAAAAAATAAACCCCTGGGCGCAAGAGCTTGCAGGGATGGGGGTGGCTCTACTCCTGGACGATTTGAATTACTGTTATGTTAATAAGTTCCGGAAACACTAGAAAAGATCACTATTGCAGCTACATGATAAGACAAGATACGGTGATGGCCCAGGAGCCACGTAGACGTGGCCGACCTCCTACACGCCCGAGACAAGACTGCCGAGCAATGGCGCACACTCCCGCTAGTAGCTAAGAGTGCCCGCCAAAACTATTCGCGTGGCCGCTTTAAGCATGTGGTGTTGAAACTGTATACATAAAAAGACACTAAAATTTACATGAGACACAATTGAGCCCTTGGAGATATTAACATAATTGGTTTGGTTGAAATTGCATAGTTAAACTTACATAGGGAAATTAATTTTTTTGTGCCTTCCGCTCCGGTTGGCTTGTTAAGCTGTCTCTCTAAGTCCAAGCTTGCACTGTTTATTATTCTCACACACGTAGAACACTTGGATACAACACATTAATTCCTATTCCTATTTTAAGTATAAAAAGTTACAGACGCGTTGCGCGGTCTTTTTAGTTGTTGGGTTGTCGGTCTGGGCCGCTCTCAGCGGTACAACGTCGTTGAACACTTTTGAAGCACTTTGCGTAATAAATTCGTTTGCCTTGTTTGTGGGTGCTCAATAATTCTCTAAAAATATGGAGACTGCCTCTCTATATTTAGTTTTCCCTAGCAACTCCCGCACTGTCTGTTTCAGGCGACATTTGTTCCGGCGTTTATACACGTCGTGATCAGCGACGGCGTAATGCTTGTCGTAACGACCAATGTCCCTTGTTGAGCTGGCGTTGGGGTGTGTTGCGGTGGTGTTACTTGGATGTTTCGCTTTAAATATGGGCACTTTCTTTTGTATTAGCTTGCTAACCACGTGGCTGCATTAAG
The DNA here is from genome assembly GCA_003012365.1 of Medauroidea extradentata. Classification (NCBI taxonomy): domain Eukaryota; kingdom Metazoa; phylum Arthropoda; class Insecta; order Phasmatodea; family Phasmatidae; genus Medauroidea; species Medauroidea extradentata. The sequence goes on from PNEQ01128331.1 coordinate 2,007, forward strand.
CGCTCAGTTGGTCCCGTCAGTACCAGTGCATGCAGGGTGCCTTCCGAATGCCGCGGGCCGTTGTCGGGTATACTGCCCGTGATGCTGGTGTGTGTGTTGACGAACAGTCGCGATGCACTCGTGGGCTGTTGAGCACACGTCAACTTGCATATTTTCGTTTCACTGAAATGTGAAAATATGTTAGTTATTTTTTGCATGAATTGTACATGTTCTACCGCCGTTGTATTTTGTATATTTTACTACTGAAAATTGACAACAGCAGTTTCTACATCATACTGAAAATAAAAATCTTTTGACAACATTACCCTGAAGGTTCTCTGTGGTCCCATGACTCTACTTGCAGAACAAAAAATAAACTACAGTATGATTATTTATTCCCTTCTCCTTTTCCACACTTTTTGACTTTACTGTCAAACTATTTGGCATAGTTCTATATAAGTAAATTTTGATGAAATGTATTCATTTGAATATTCAGCACCTACCTGGAGTTGTTTTAAACATATTCAAGGTTCTGAAGCAAAGGTGTGACATCCTTCCTGGTCTGACACTGCGCATACATGTAAGGTTTTGACTGTGCAATGTTTGTCACATTACTAGAACTGTAGGACTTCAGGTACTGACCCTGCTATTGTTAAAAACAATCTGTTGCAGAGTTTATTTTAGAATACTTGGATAATGTCTTGTAAATTTGAGTACAAGATTATGAGATATCTTTGTGGAAAAATTATGTGTCTTTAAGGTGTGTGTTCCTTAAAAGTAACCAACAACCCTCCTTTGAAATGTGTTTTAAGTAAACAATGACTGGGAACACTCACAATAGCTAAGCAAAATAATCTGTCTTTCTAACCCGCTGCAAAAATTTTCCAACGCCCATCAATTAGTATTGACAGAAGCACGCTCACTGTTAACATATGAGTGTGTGCATATGTCTACATTTGGCGCAAGTCTTTAACTACCTAATGCATGTGTAGTGACGATGGAGTTTGTCATAAATACAAATTACTAACTCGTAATAACAATACATAGGTAGTGCTTAACATATGGACAATGTGGTCATTTGAGATGGCTTAAATGAACAGGAAATGGGTAAGGAATTTGCAGAGTTCTCTCCCAGCGCATATCTCAAGTGTTGTAGGAAAACCAACGGCCTTGCTGGGAATCAATACCAGATACCTTCAATATATATATTAACTGTTTTACAGCTGCACTAATTGGCTTTGTCACATGTTACCTATGTAATATGACAAAAATATTATGATGGTTTTACAGATAACTGTTTTGTTTAAACAGTTTTCCTCTAATATTTTACAATTTAGAATGCCGAAACATCCTAGGCCTTTCTATGCATCCTTTTTGGTACAGAAGACATAACAATGTATAAATACTGTGAAAAGAGAGTTGGTAATTTAAAAAAAAATAGACAGTTACATTTATTTAAAGAATGTTCTTTTCTGCTGAATTTTGAAATTGGCTGAACATTACAGTTACATGATTGCATATGAAGAAATGGTTCCATTCAAGTTGTTGGCATAGGGAACTTGAAACTAATCTTGTTTGTTGTACAAATATTGTATTTTGTGAGTTGTAGCGTAATATTAAATTTTCTTACACACAAAAAACTTATTTGTATCAATGAAAATTCTTGTTTATAAAAGTTAATGTTTATATGAGACTTTTGTTGTTAGCGTGTCAACCACATAGTATTTAATTTATTTTGAGTTTATACATGTCCTAGGATAGCTTCACATACTCGGTAGAAGTACACTTGGGGAAAGGGTAACGGAATAAACCAGGGCCTGCTGTATTGAGGAATCATCACCTGTAGTGAATTACAATAACCCTGGAAAACTGAACTCAGTAACTTATCCTTCAGGATGAGATGTGAAAATCCAATAACTGCTCCAACTCACTTTTTACTGCACCACCAATACAGTAGGGTCAGCTAGGGTGATTATTCTGAATTTGGTTCATTTTTGTTGTATAACTTACTATGGAACTACAGGTAATGGGTTATACAGATAAAAGGTTTGTCAGATAGTGTAAGCTGTTTTCATCTCCGTGTTAAGGGCAGGTTAAACCACAATTTTCATCATCATTATTATATTTTTTATTTGTACCAGATATTTTTTTCTTATTTTAGACACAAAATGTGACTAAATTTGGCTCTTACGAAATTTTTTTATCTCATTGTTTTCCGCGTAGTGACTTGTTAAAGTAATATTTTACATGTTTCCGTTTTAACGACTACACTAAAACCAACTAATATACCAAACTTCAAAAAAAATCAGTGGATAAAGATTTTGCAGGCTACAATGACATGCTCATAAAATTAAAAAACCAAAATATTTGTATTTAAAAAAAATTATTGAATTTAAAAAATTTTTATTTTCAGTTTCAGCATAATTTTTTACATTTCAAATAGTTTTTATTCTTCAATTTTATGACACTGCAGCCTGCAATGACTTTATCCACTGTGATTTTTTTTAGTATGGTATATCAGTTGGTTTTAGTGTAGTCGTTAAAATGGAAACATGCAAAATATGACTTTAACAAGCCATGACTCAAAAACTATGAGAGAGAAAAATATTTCATTAGAGCCAAATTTAGTCATATTTTATGTCTAAAATAATAAAAAAATATCTGGTACAAATAAAAAATTAGAAAATGGTGATGAAAATTGTGGTAGACTGTGCCCTTAAGAAGGCCAGTGGTGCATAAATCGGGGCAATAAATAAAAATGTCAAGTTTCTCAAAACAATATGCTATTATCAGAACAGAACACTCTCAGACCACAAATGTTGCTAACTTTACGAACAAAAACATTTTCCCATGAGTGACATATGATGGGGAAAATGTCTGTCGTTGCAATTTTGTACATCTGATAGCCGCGGGAGAGATTGTGCTTAGTGAATGCGTCAATCTGGAAAAAAATTTGCTTATAAAGATAAGGTTACAGTTGCTCACAACTGACCCCGTATTAGCCTGCTTTATTTTATTAACACTTTGTTGTTTCTTTTACTCTCAATAATTATTAGATTTGTTACATTAAAACCAGTGTGCTATTGTTTATGTACAGTTACTACCATACCCTCTGTTTCCTGTGTTGCAGTACAGGTGATGTTCATGCCACCTGCATACAATGTACCACTGACTAGAAGTGGGTTCAGTGATGAAAATATCTGACAACCACATGTGAAGTGTTAAGAGGCACACATAAATATGTCCAGCTAACAATAAGATAAAAATATGTACATTAATGGAACTAGCTCTGAGTCCTTCACTACAATTCATTTACCTTACCTAGGTTATGGCTTGCATACCATTTAAAAATAACATGTTACCATATTTTCTTGTAAGGGAATTACTTTTCATAAACTATAGGCCTACCTAAATCATATTTTAAATAAACGATACACATTTACACTTTTTTGTGACCACTGCAAACATAGCATCCTCTCCCCTTTACCATTACATATCGCAAAGCAATACTACAATCAATTACAGCAGCTTAGCTTAACATTTCGTTCCAAGATACACTGCTGTTATGAGTGTACGGCAGGCTTAGTCCTTGAATTTTTAAAAGTCAATGAATAGTTAATTCATAAAGTGCACTGGAGCTCATTGAAGTTGCTGATCAGCCAGCAGCATTGAACCTCTACTGCAGCAATGTGCACGTGTCCCTCAAGGTGCTCAATGTTTGGTAGAGTACTGAAGGAAGTTAACCCTGAAGTAATGGAAAAGTCACATAACACCATGGTTTGACCAATATTAAAATATGCAGCAGCAGCCTGTGACTACTATGTAGAGCAGGAGATACAGGAGCTGGAAGGGGGTGCAGAGGTGGGCTGCGCAGTGGGTGAAAGGCAGGTGGAGAAGAGTGGGGCAGGATGGAAAGGATGGAAAGGATGAAAGATACTTCAGTGCTTCATTAATGGAGATGGGTTGGCATTCTCTAAAGGAAAGAAGAAAGGTGGAGAGACTGGTCAGAATGTATAGGGTGGAGAATGGAGGGGGATGGGGTGAGTTAGCCTAAATACAAATATATTTAAAGGTGTGTACAGAGCTACGTAAAAAACAGTGGTTGGATTCAGAGAACTTGGTGAAGGACAGAGCAGGAAGGGCAGTCTGTATTAATGAGAACAATTAGGTAGTATTGTGTTGCAGGAAGATTTGGTGACAGGTAGGTATGTGCGGAAGTTCATGAAGCACTTGTTGAGGGAAAACAATTGAGAGGTTAAGTAGTTGTCTGCAGGTGATAGCCCAATTGCAAGGTTATTATTATTGTTAAAAATAGTTTACACAGTCATGATAATGCTGTTTTACAGAGGGCGTAAATTTTACTTTTACATATAACTTACTGCAAGCAGGGGTGACTTTGTGACATCTGTATATTGAAATGTGAGGACTGGCTCAAGTTAGTTCTGTGGGTAATTAGTTGGATAGGAATAATTCAATTCTTCAAACAAAAAAAAATGTTGAGCTGTAACAATATGAAATTAAACTGCCAAGTGTTTTCCCCAAGGGCCTAACAAGGCCTAAGTTACTGTACTGATGTGCAATTTTCTAAACTATAACCTAGCTCATATACCGCACTGATTTTAATTATAGTACTTTATTTGGGACCCTTAACTTAAAAGCTGAACGAAACACATTTATTTTATGCAGCAGCGATTTGAATAAAGAAAAGACACATACAAGAGTATTCAAGCAAGCCTGTCTGACACAGAACATGTTTCCACACACAATTGGAACAACCAACTCTTCGCTTAAAACACAGACACTTATTACTTGTAAACAGCTCGCGTTTTGTCATTAATTCACATCTTGAATATGCAACACTGATAATTACGTCAAAATACGGCTTGTCACTCGGCAGAAACTGTTCCCTGTACTAACTACGAATATTTTATTAAGAAGAATATACACATGAGTTGTATGGTTTTTCCATCTAAAGTAATAATGATTTAAGTTACGGTGGATTTTTCGCAAATCCCACATCAATTAATTTCACTATCGTCGTTTCGGAATATGAAATGTTCTAACCTCACTAATCCGCCATGACTTTTACACATTTGTAAGCAAGTTACGGCGAGCCAGTAAGTTAACACCACCCTAGACCCATCTGTTAACATACGGTCGCTCACTTTCAAGTTAAGGTAAGCCAAATGCTTACTGAATCGCTCCGGGTAAAATTACGGCAAATGTTAAGGTGACTGGCCGTAATTCTCAAGGTAAGGTTACCTTAAAAGATAGTAATAGACCCCCTGACATGTACACTGTTATACAAGTATGTAATTTAATGTTTATGATTTAAGTACTCTTCTGCTAAATAAAAAGCATGTTCAGAGAAATAGTCCCTCAGTTTTCTTTTCAAAAGTTTAGGGTTCGAGGAAAATATTTTTTGCAAGTTTTATGGTAGTTTGTTAAAAATGTAACTTCCAGAGTAGTAAGGCCCTTTTTGTAGTAATTTTAAATTTACAGAGGGCATGTGAATGTGTTTTTTATTTCTAGTGTCATGCTTGTGATTGAATTCATGTTTCTCAAAAATGTTATTGTTCTTGGACATAATTAGGAGCAGTGAATACATATATTCACATGGCAATGGCAATATTTTGGTGCTTTTAAAAAGAGGTTTACAGGAGTCAGTTTGTTTCTTACTGTTCATTATTCTTACTGCTCTTTTTTGCATACAAAATACTTTATTACTGTCAGTGGAATTGCCCCAAAAAGTATGCCGTATGTCATGATAGAGTGAAAATATGCAAAATAGACCATTTTAATTGTGTTCTTGTTTAAAATTTCGACAATATTACGTAAAGCAAAGCACAGCTTAGTTTAGGTAGAATATATTCAATGTGTGATTTCCAATTTAGGAACACATCCATTTGTAGACCAAGAAATTTAGTTTTAGTTGTTTCATTGATTTTTTCTTCATTGTTAGCAATATATACGTCCATTTGTTTACTGTTTTTTGTCAAAAAATTCATAATATGTGTTTTTCCTACATTAAGATTTAATTTGTTCAAGGAAAACCATGAGTTCAACTCTGTAAATGTGGTATTTGCTATTTGTCTGAGTTCTTCTACAGAATCACCAGAGACTACTATACTTGTGTCATCAGCAAATAAAATGGGTGTATCATTAGGGTTCAGGGATTGTGGTAGATCATTTATGTACACTAGGAATAATAGTGGACCTAAAATTGAGCCTTATGGAACACAATGTTTTATTTTACCAGGTTTTGTGAAAAATGAAATATTTTTATCTTCAATACATACTTGTTGCTGTCTGTCTGAAAGATGTGACATCATTAGTTTGTTAGTAATTACCCTAACTCCATAAAATTCTAATTTGTTTATCAGCAATTTGTGATTTATACAGTCAAAAGCTTTGGTGAGGTCACAGAAAATTTCAACAGAAGGCAGCTTTTTATCAAGTGCATTTAGAATACAATTTGTGAGTTTGAAAATTGCATCATTGGTTGAAGTGTTTTTCCTAAAACTATACTGGACAATTGAGAAGATATTATTTTTTTCCAAATGTTTTAACAATCTAATATATATATTAATTTTTCAATGACTTTAGAAAAGGACGTGAGCAAGGAGATTGGTCTATAATTAGCTGCACTAGAACGGTCCCCTTTCTTAAACGGCGGTGTGACCACAGCCCATTTGAGTCTATCAGGAAACAAACCTGTTTCAAAGATAGCATTGCAGATGTGGCTTAGAGGAGTATTAAATTCAAAAGCGCATTGCTTAAACAATTTACAACTTATACCATCATATCCGTTAGACAATTTTGATTGTAGAAAATTTATCATTCTTTCTATTTCTTTTGGGGTTGTACAATAAGTCTCATAGCAGGGTATTCTGTGCCATGGAGAAAAGGAATTGCTGATGCACTTAGTTTTGTGGTTTTGCAAATTATTTCATCTACAGCATTTAGAATACATGAATTAAATATATTTGCAACTATTTTAGGATTTTACGACTGGACATGGTTCATGTGTTTTCCTTGTTGTGTTTTTTTATAATGTTCCAAATGATTTTTATTCTATTTTCTGAATTTTCAATTTGGTTGTTGAAGTACTTCTTTTTTGCACATTTTATAACATTACATAAGATTTTGCAATATATCTTGTAATGGTTTATTGAATTAGGATTGTTGCTAACTCTGGTTGCTTTGTAAAGTCTTCTTTTCTTTCACAAGAAATCTTTATTCCTTTAGTGAGCCATGGGTTTTTGTTAGAGTTTGTGTTTTGGTGGGTTAGTCTGGATGGAAATTTTTTTTCAAAAAGTAAGAGGACTGTGTCAATAAAACAGTTAAACTTTTGATTTGTTTCATAATATTCATGCATTGATGACCACTGCTCCCTGAGTAGACCATCATTGAATTTTTTGATGTTTTCTAATGAAATATTTCTTAATTTTCTTATAAAGGCAGTTTTTAGAGGGTATATTGAATGAAGGCATAACTAATACTTGTGCATCGTGATCTGATAAGCCATTTACTATTGGGAAGCAGTGATATGTTGCAACTAGGCTGCTGTCAATAAACATGTTTTCAATAGCCGTCTGGGAGGTTCCATCAATTCTAGTGGCAAAGTTAACAATAGATTTCAAATTGTAAGTGTTATGTAAACTATTTAGTTCAGTTTTTCTGTTGCTATCTGTTAAGTAATCAATATTGAATTCCCCACATAAAATAATTTCTAGGTTAGGTCTGTAAACCGATTTAAGGTTAATTTCAAGCAGTTTCAAAAAATTATTAAAGTTGCCAGTTGGAGCTCTGTATATGTTCATAATAATAACTTTTTTACCTAATTCAGTTGTCATGCATACACAACTACATTCAAAAACTTGATCTTCACATATTAAATGTACATCATTTTCGCAACTAATATTACCATTTTCTTTAATGTAAATACAGGTACCTCCCTTATTCGTACTTGTTCTACAATAACTGGAACCGAGGGAATAACCAGGAATATTTAATTATTTCGCAAACGTTTCTGATAAATGAGTTTCTGTTAAACATAATATTTGGAAGTCCAGATTGTATTCTGTAGACAATTGTTGTAAGAACACTGATAGTTCATTAATTTTGCTAGTAACACCTCTTATATTTTGATGGAAAATACACAATTTGTTAGCATTATTTTTTATTGGTGGTTTATTATTGATTGAAGAATTGTAAGTTATTTTTTAGGGTGGGTGTGTAAGTGAAACTTCTTTGTTACATGAATTTAATCTTAAAGTTATGGAGTCTTTTACTCTAAAAAAAGTGTTTATGGTTACCAACAATGACCTGAATATTCTGACTTGAGGCATGGCTGCTCTGAATCGTACGAGCAATTCGGTCAGCCCTCAATGTTTACTATATATCTCCTTGCCTTTTGCATACACAGACCAAGCAAGATGGCCACCATGATGGTGTGAGAGGTTGTATTGTTCCGATATTTATGTAATATTATAAAAAATTCCTTTGTAATAAATAAGTTGTAATGCAGTTAGAGTAATTAGAGTTGTATTAGAGTAAATTTGTAATAATTTGAGAGCTGTAGATTAAGATTTTGGGTTAGAAATCAGACCTTACAAGTGCATTGTTTACTGTTATAGTCTTTTGTTAAGATGGCTGAATGCTGATAGAAATAGTTACAGCTTTGTATTTGTAGTAAATTATATTGTAAGTATTATTGTTTATCGTAAATAATATTAGTTAATAATAATAGTTTGGTAGTTGTTGAAAAAAATGCATGTAGTAGTGTTTAATGCAAATAAGATTAGGGGTAAAAATATTGCAACCAGTAAACGGGAGATGAAGATATAAATGTGAGTGCTGTAGAAGGGTGTGGAAGGATGGAGAATGTGGAGTTCAGTGTGATAACTGCCAAGGGTGGTTTCATGCAAAATGCCTACAAATGAAAGAGGATGAATTAGAGTCGCTGGAAAATGAGTGGTGGTGTGAAAAACGTAATACAGAGAGAATAAAGAAAGGAAGTATAGCGGCAGTGGTAGGAAAACGAAACAGACAGGAGTTGGAGAAAGAGGAGAGAGACAACCAGGTAGGAGAGGAAAGGAGTACCACAAGGAGTGACTGGGCACTAAATATACTGTGGGACATATAGGGGGGAAAATTGTAGATGGAATGGAAGGGAGAATGCAGGAGTGGAATGGTATAGTTGAGGTTATTAACAGGAAGGAAATGGAAGTGAGGATTTGAATTGAGAGGGAAGAGGAGGAGATGAAAAGAAGGCCAAAGGCTGAATTAAGTGGATTGGAAGAGAGAATAGAAAAGCTTGAATGTGAGTTGAAGGTTAATAAAGGGGAAATAGCAGCTCTGAGTAGTGCAGCACAGAGGGAGTTGGAGGAGGAAAGGCAAAGGAGAAGGGAGGTTGAAATTGATATGGAAAAGCTGAGAAAAAGGGTAGAGGAATTGGAAGTGAAGACCAGGGAAAGGGTTGAGACAAGTAAGGACAGGTATGCAGAGGCAAGTAGTAAGGAAACTCAGAGGGAAGATAGGACAGGAAAGGAGGGAAAAGGGGAAGTAGCAAGGGAGGAGCCGGAGAAAACTGGAAAGCAGGTTAAGGTGCCCGACAGGCTGACGAGGAGTTGCAGTTCAACGGAAGTGGCGCGCCGGTTTTGCTCCAAGCCTGGTGGCGAGTTTGAGAACTAAACCACCCCTCTTTGCTGCTCGGACCCCCACCACTCCGGTAGTCGCGTGGTTACTCTGCGCCCCTCCCTTACTGTGTGACCGGCGCTTCCTACTTCCATTTTGAAAGGTCTATCCTTGAAAAACGAAGGGAGAAAGAAAAGCCACTGTCAAACCCCGCTATGGGAACAACTATCTCGCGCCGTCGCGCCTCGTCCTAGCCAGCATCTTGGGATGGCTTGAAAATGTATTTTAAGACGAATTTAAGTGTTTATGTAAAGAACCTGTGACACATAAAATTACGCACGTAACTACTAGATGTTAAATAAACACGTACATCTCTTTATTTACATATCTGTTTTTTTCACGCTAAAGTTACGGCGATAAACATTTTCTTACGCTTACCAGCAAGTCACTTAAACATCTTAGTTCTAAAGTAACGAAAAATACCATTTAATTTTACAATACTCTATCACAAAAGAAAAAAGTAACTAGTTATTGAATTGACAGTTCATCAAGTAATAACAAATAAGTAATACACAGAGAATAAATGAACTACTAATATATATGCGTGTATACAGACACACAAAAATTCACATGCATTTATACGTACAGGTAGTCATGTAAAGGACGTTTTCAATAAGCGTAACTTTTTTAAGACACTGCTTAGATTTTATTTAAGATTTATTGATTTCAAATACGGTTATATACAGACCTGCACTTGGTAATTCGCTTCCAACTGCGCACGTAGGCAGACAATCATTAATTATGAAGTATATTAAATAATGGCACGATAATTAGTGTAATCATTAATGTCGAAGTATATGAAATAATGGCATTACAATTCGTCGAAGGGTTAACTCAAAATGTTACGTTTATCATGAACTCTTCCAAATGTAGTAACTGAAAGTGTTTTCTTTCAAACTGCTGAACGAAATTCATACAACATGTAAACTGATTAGAAATATTTATTTAAAAGTACGTACAATAAAGTGACGATATAATTTAACTTCTCCAATGAGTAAATGTCAGGGACAAGTCACTGACTAACACAGAACCATGCCACACTTAAAAACTTTGTACAGTACGTCTGTGTAAATGTTGCAGTTATGTTAGAGACAGTTTTGACATGATTTAAAAACTGTGAAAAACCGAAAAAAAGGCATGTTTGAATAATATGTAACTTATCTGATAAGAAACGTAATTCAAGCAAGTTCGCCAGTTACTAAGAAATAGCTATTTGAAATTATTTTCTTGCCACTACAAAATACACCAGTTGTAAGTAAAATAACAAAATAGCTATGCGAAAATTTTATGACACTCAAAAAGTCTCTGAAGTATATCAAATACTTACCATTTACAGATATATTACATAAAATGTTCTGATTAACACAGCAGAATCTTTAAATGGAACTAATGATCTTGTTACAGGTAACATTCAATTATCCTATATTCCACTGCAGAATGTTTACACTGGCTTTGAATTTTGCATGTAGTTCTAGTAATGTATGTTTAAATAAACATATGTGTATAAATATGCATTCCATATTATAATTTCAAAAAATAATACTATTGCAGTGTAGTTGATACAGACTTTTATTTTAGGAAAAACAAGCAGATTTAAAATTAGTTTTTTTTGACGCTGCATCGAATTGGTTGACAAGTAGTCACTGTACAAGCAAACATTTTAATGCAAAATAAAGAATATTATAGGCCTACTTATGTATGGCCACGCCAAAACATTTATGTACGTAGTCTAATTAAAGTTATGGAATCAAGAGTATGAGAATTATTCAATTCAATTGCTAAACTGTATTTATCTGCAAGTAAGATTTAACTGCTTGAATATGCTCAAAACACACTTTAAGATTCGCGCAAACACAAGGGCTAGAGCATAGGCAATGCTATGAACATGCAAGTAATCTACTCAGCGCATAGGCGATTGTGGACAATCACTTTAACTGTGAATGGCCACCATCGACTGTACGCTGAACACATCACATGGGTTTTCACAGCATATGCTCTAAGCTATGTATGTCTGCGCGAATAATCAAGTGTGTTTTGAGCATAAACAGTATATCCTAAACAGTTGCAACAAGAAGACCTTTTTTGTTACACGTGTCTCATTTCTCAATAAACCGTCTTCAAACATTCGAAAATCCTGACGCTAAAATAGTTGTATGCAATTGGAGGAAAGTCACCCCTGCTATTTCCATAAGGGTGGAAGGTATCAAGCAGCATTTGCTGTTGGTTTGAAGATTCCAATAGTATTAAGCAATGATGTAAATATTGTTATTTTATGTCATTTTATCTCCGATATTTTGGGGAAATAGGCTACAGTTTAAAATTTTGATATTCGGTGCCTTATTACTCCCCCAGTGTTAAGTTTAGGAGAAAAGTGCAAAATATTTTTTCTGCTTATTTTTTCATACGGAATCACCTGCCGGAGTTGATTGGTGTTGTTCAAAAACATCCTGTAGAATAAAAATGACAGCACACAAGTATTGCACACAAGTTTTCCCCTTCGAGATTAAAGTAGCTACATTACATAAACCAGCATTGCCAACTCTAAGAACTCCAATTTGTGCACAAAGCTTGCTGTCCGAGTAAATAGAATAAAGTCGAGAGTAAAGTGAGCAAAGGTTTTGTGTCAATACGCATTCGTTTCTTCAAGTGTGTAAATCACTGAAATGAACACTGAATTTATAAAGTTTTGTCATAACCTACATTTACATATAAGTACAAGCCTTAATTAAGCGAATAGCTCTTTTATACATATGGCTTCTGAGATACCACAATTATCATTGTTAAAATTCAGGTACAAATAATGGTTCACCTTAAAGTAATTAAGTAGTGACCTAACACAATCACGAATAATGATTATGACCTTAAAAACTACATAAATTTACAGTCCAGGTTATGTAAAAAAATCAGGTTTGCAACATAATTTACAGCAGAAAATCCTGTTATACGGCACTCCAATAACAAAGAATATGTCTAATTTACATTGTGGCATTGTTACAATTTCCGGTAGAAAATGGTTCAATAGTTAAAAAAATTGCATTATGATTTCTGATGCTTAGAAAATACAGACACATGCGCACATGCTCTCACACAAATACACACACCTACTCTCACACACACTCAACACACACCATGTATATATAACGGATTTATATAAATAATGGATTTATAAATCTGTAATTCTTAGCATTTTAACAATGTCTCATATTGACAGTAATACTATAATTTTTTAAAATAAATTACCAACATAGTAATTGCCATAATAATGATATTGTAATAGTACAAACATTAGTTCTTTATAGTAGATAGACCGTAAGCACGGTCTAAGAAGGTAGAGGTCTTGACACTGTGGAATAAAATGTGACTCCTTCATGTCGCCGAGCGCTAGTAGTAATTTGGTGGAAGATTTGACTTGTTTTTGTATTTGGCTTAGCTTAAAATGTGAAGTTGTTACCGGAATTGCGAGTATTATATCGAAGAAAAAATGGGAACGTAATTTTGTATTGGAACACATTTTTTTACAACAATAAAATTTTATTTTTCAATATT
>PNEQ01128345.1:0-21912 GCA_003012365.1 Medauroidea extradentata
CATTGGAGTGGGACAAGAAATGAAATAATTACTTAAATGCTTAATAAAAATTTTGTTTATGCATTAAACCATGCAATATCAAGTTCTCAAGTAAAAGGAAGTCATTGTGGTGAAAAGACTATTTGATTTGTGGGTATAAGCAGTGTGACCAAAATTGTAGAAACATTTTAAGGTTTCAATGAACACCTGTTAATACAAATCTCATTATTACAAACAGCCAAATATTTGGTCCCTTCAGGTTTGTATTAAAGAGGTTTGACTGTACTTACATACATAGACAGCAGTGGAACTTTGCTCAATCACCAATACAGAAGCCTGCTTAAACATAAATCGGGTGATTGCTGAACTTTTTACATAGTTTTGTTTAAACTGAATTTACATATTTACAGCCATAATATTCATGCCTATGGATACCCAATTAAGACCACGCTTCCTTATTTCTACTTTTTTCAGCGATATTAATTTTTTACGCCTAAACGAGGGCAGATGTAAAAATATATATCAGGCAGTTTAATTTAAAATAGTCTTCTTCATGACAGATGCGTCATTGAACTAAATTAAATTTCTATGGTTTTGAACTTTAAAACTCATTTTTGCTTTAACATAGGTTAGTGAACACAATATAAGAAATTATAATGTACATAATATTGTAAATAATTTATATATAGAGTTAGAGAGGATAGAGAGAGGAGAGAGGGAGGAAAGAGACCTTCGGGAAAATGGGAAAATCTGTTTTGCCACTAAACTAAAAGTTGAATGGGAAATATTACTATTAGACATTGGTCTGATAGGACTTACGATAATAGGACACTAACAGAAAAACATAATACCGTTTACGTACACAAAGCTATTTGCATTTAAAGTTGGAAGAATATTTTCCTTTTTGTTCTCAATGAGTTGAGGGTACTTTGAAGTTCGATAAAACGGTAATTTACAAATTTGTTTTCGTAATACAAGTGCATTTAATTATAAGAATAGTATGTTATATGCCGTCATAATGACACTATACTAATCAACGTTACTGTTGTACATTCACAATACAATAGACTACATTAACAAAATAAACATAACTACAGCGACTCTCGTAGTGAATAACCAATCATGTCATAACGCTAACGTTAAAAAGGAGATTATTACCTTTCGTAACTTATTTCAAAATACAAAGTCTAATAGCCGTGTAAGTAATCATGGAATCTTTTCACCTCACCCATTCAACTGGTTTATAAACATGACTGCTTCTCCGTAGCCCTTTAAATTAAGACAATTTCCCAGGAATGCCTTGCGCCTGGAAAGATTTTGTGTTGATGACTGTATAAGATTCTTTAGCATACACGATGATACAGACACAATTAAATATCCTATAGGATATTTAATCGTGTCTGTATCATCGTATAGGTCAGGCACTGAATAATTTGAGGCAATGTTCTGAATTCTTGGTGGGTATTTTGATCCAGTGATTGTAGGAAAGACCTGTTGCGGCGGAAAATACAATCTTCAGTACTAGCGCTGTATGATCGAGGAGTTTATTGATGCTGTACAATAGTTCCTACTTGTCGCCCATCGGACATAAGAACTTTGTTGCCAATAGGTAACTCTAAGGTTTCTTGCTCCATGGCGACGATAAAAATTTTCTTTTTGATGATTTATCCTAATGTGTTCCTTTTGCTGCACTGATTATAATCCAATCAAATATAGTCTTAGACATTAACCAGCAACAGGAAGATGGGTTAGAAAATTTCGCCCTATGGGTAATTCTTCAGGACCCATTTTCAAGCGGCGTGGCCTTAAGTAAATAGAGCATTTGTTGCCATTATATTTTAGTAAATGGTTTTTTAAAGTTCTTTACTTTTGACTCTATACGTCCATTACTCCTCGTATAGTGAGGGCAAGATTTTAAGAGCACTAAACTAGAGTCTTGAGATAGTTTTCTAATCTCTGAACAATTAAACTGTGTTCCACAGTCTGCTCGCACAACAGCAGGGATACCATGTCCAGCAAAAATAGATTTAGTATGTTTTATAATAATTCCCATTGAAAGATCTTCAAGTTGATCAATTTCGAATAATCTGGAATAGACCATCTACGAGGAGGTACCTAATGCCCTTATACTTCGAGAAGTCAATTCCAAAAAATTTCCAATGATATTCCAGGAATTATGATGGTAACAGGGGCTATGTTTTTCAAGGTTAAAACTCAGCACAAATGCAACAGTTTTCAGTGAGATTCTGCAACTGCTGATATAGTCGAGGCCACCAAGCCCTTTCTTTTATTAAAGCTCTGCATTTTGTTATACATTGGTATCCATAATGAATCTGTTTAAGGGTTTTTGATCTCATGCAAGATGGATTGATAATGCGAGTAGCCGTAAGTAGGAGTTTATCATGCAGACATATATCGGGTCGATACTGCCAATAAGGAATTAGTTTTTCAGGTAACTGAGATTTAATTGGCTACCCTTCAGTGCAATATCTTGTTTAAAGCTGCATGGTTTCATCGCGCTGTGCGTTAATTGTATTTTCTTTAAGTATTTCATCACTAACAGGAATTTTCGATCCATAAATCAAAGTTGAAATAAGCAGCGACCTGTTCTGTTAGTTCCCAGTTTTCATCTGTAGAGTAAGGGCTACGTGATAGTGTGTCAGCAAAAAAATTGTTCCTTTCCTGGAATGTATGCAACGGATTCTTTATAGTTGTGGAGAAATAGTCCCTAACTTTTTCTTCTGAAAAGTTGCAAGTATTGGCTTTTGATTTGTCTAAATTATAATGATATGCCAAAAATTTACTCTGATAAATGTTCACAATCCCAAGCTATAGCGAGACCACCTTTTTCAATTTGCGCCTAGGTCCGATCTGCGGATGTTAAGCATCTTTAGACAATGGTGACAAGGTCGTTTTGTATTACCTTTTCGCTATTCACGTAGTACTGTACCGACACCAACAGATGTTGCATCTGCAGATATTATTGTATTTGCACTGGTGACATAGAGGGCAAGGAAAGGTTGATTTACGACAGCAGATTTTGCATCCTCCAGTACATTCATTAGTGATTGATCCCCACACGAACTCTGCACTGGACTAAAGATTCTCATATCATGGTTGAGCTAAATTCTAAAGGTGTGGAATGAAGTATCCCAAATAGTTAATAAATCCCAAAAACATCTGAGGTAATTGATTTTGGTGGGCTGGCTCATTTCTTCTATAGCACTCAAATTTTTGGGATCTGAAATATTACTGTTTTTTGTGACGAAATGACCGAGAAGTTCTACAGATTCTGTTCTAAATTGACATTTGCTATAGTTGAGGGTGTACCCTTCTTCTTGGAGCCTTGTAAGGACATAATGACGTCTGTTGTAGTGATCTGTGATATATTTGCTGTGCACTATGACATCATAAAAGTGGCAAATTACATCTTCTGTATTCCCAAGGTTTTCCGAAATTCGATCTTAGAAAACTTTCGGAGCAGAACTGATTCCGATAGGTAGTCGAAGGAACCGATATATCCCAAACAGAGTGACGATTGTTGTTAGAGTATATGATCTTTCTGTGAGTGGTATCTGCCAAAATCCCGCAATAGCATCGACTTTAGTAAAAACGTTGTAGTAGTTGTGCGAAAGTGTAGTCTACTGACGGTATTGGAAGTAATTCTGGCTATATGCTTTCTATCAGATTTGTTAGATCAACTCAAATTGAAATTTAACCATCCGATTCAGGCACTATTATAAGTGGTGAACATCACTCTGAAGGCATTTCAATTTCTCTGTAACACACAGTAAACATTTTATCCGATAAATTTTTGAGTTTGTCTTAGAGGGGTAATGGCACTCGTATTGGTATTTTAAAATAAAATGGAACTGAATATCTATTTAACTTTATATCATAAGTTTGTTTTTACCTTTCCCAGTCAAAGGAAGAATTTCGGAAATACCTGATTGAGATCAAAATTTTTTATGATTATTATTAAAAATTCTTTACCAAAGCAAAAAATTCAAGAGTGATTAATACTTTCCGATACAAGTACCCTTAAATATTTTTAATGCTATTGCTGTCTCTTATATTTGAGGGTGGGTTGTAAAACTCCTGCAGTGTTAAGTTTTCCTGCACGGGGTCCATTTAATATTCTGTCAGATGGCATAAGTTTGTGGTTTGAAAATTTGTCGTTGTAAAATGATGTAGGTAGTATATAAACACCTGAACCTGTGTCATTTTTCAGTTTAACATCTACATCACACAATTTTACTTTTGACTATCCATTTTTCTGAAGTTTGTATAGAATTTATTGCAACAATGAGTTGGAGATTCAACTTCTCAGTTCCATTGACCGTATCATCAGTATCAGCATCATGAGCAACTTTAGTTTTGCCGCTTTTTTTTTAATGTCTTTTTTTATTACACAATCTGCACTGCAAATTTCTTGCTGGACATTGTGTCCTGTGATAAGTACCACACCAACAGCAATTTGTTGAGATATGCTTAGAGCAAGTATTTTCTGAAACTTCGAAAGTGGAATTCTAGTTGATGACTGTTAGTGTTTGGTATTCTGGCAGAAATTTTATCGGCTATTACTAATTGGCTAGATTTAAATAATATTTTCAATTGCTGGCGGTTAATAATTTATGATTGACACTGATCCTTGTAATTTCTGAAGTCAGTGCAAAATTTAACTTTAATTTTTCTGACAGACTTTTATGTAGATTGCAAACAACATTTTGACCGCGAATAACTTCGTTTTTATAAATTGAAGTAAATTCATAGTTCATAGCGATAAAATGCAAGACATTAATGAATGATTCAACATACTCATCTTCCTGCTGGAACAATATGTGAAAAAATTAACCTTTCAAAAGTCCTATTCTTAGTAGTAATGAAGTATTTATCAAACCAAGGAAGTTCAGTGTCATATTTCGAAGCATCTGCTTCAGTTAAGTCAAAAGACTGAAGAATTGTTTCTGTCGTTTAAAACGTTCAGTATTCTAACGAGTTGTCTTCCTCGTTGTTGACCAATAATTAAAATTGCCAAGATCTTGTGGAATGAGTTTTACAATTTTCCAATTCTTCTTCTTTAAAGCTAAATAATTGTGGTGCAGGTATTTGATGTAATGGGACAATTTTTTGAGTCATTTCGCTGCCACCATGTAATATTATAAAGAATACATTTTTTTTCGAATTGTGACGGAGTACATACGACTTTAGGATAAATGAACCATTTTATGTTTAGGACAAACGATTTTAGGACAAACGCCGCGACTCGCTATCCTTATCGTACTTCTCCTTCCCTTTCTCTTCCCCCTCATCATCCTTCACACTCTCCCCTCCACCTCCTCATTCGAATCTTGCCCACTTCCCTCCACCATCAATTTCTTCACCTCTTCATTCTCGTCATCACCTCTTCGACCTTATTATACTCCTTCTTCTACGAATACCCCACATTATTCTCTTTGCTCTCTTCTCTTTCTCGTCCCCCTCCTTCTGTAACACTAAATACGGGTAAAAGTGTAAAAAAAAAAAAAAAAAGTAAAATCAAGCAGTATGTCAACGAGGAAAATTATTCTTGCTTCGACTCTAATGATATGTAAAGCAATGGCAAAATTTCAACAATATAATTCCTTTGCTCGCAGCTGAACGGACACAAACAAAATTCAAATGTGTTGGCAACTTTGTTCATGTAACGAAATACTATTTATCTCAGAAAATAGTCTTATTGGCGGTGGAAATGTTAGTTATTACGTTCGAAAAAGCATATGAATTGTAAATCTGTTTATCCATGGTTTTTTCCTCTTCAGTTACAGGTGGTTTAGGTAGTTTGGATGGATCAAACAGTGTAGATCGCTGGCCTGCGAGCACCTCTAGTGGTGTGAGAGAGGTTGATTCGTGTATGCTATTATTCATTACAAGCTCAATAAGTTGCAACTGTGGCTGTGACAGAAGGTTCTTAGCATATTACCCAATGTTTTCATGCGTCGCTCTACAGGGTTTACCTGTTGGTGTCGTACAGAAGTTGAAGTAGGTATAGCTATTAGCTTCCTTATTCCTGTTGGCCATACCTTGCTGGTAAATTGAGAACCTTTATCTAACAGTAGGCTACACATCTAGGTTGTCCCACTTCTTCTACAAATAGCTTCATCTTCGACAGTACTGTGTGAGCTGTTGCATGTACTATTGCATACAATTTGGTATACTTGGATATTAAATCCGTGGTCACAAATCTAAATGTAACTCTTTTCTTAGATCTAGTCAAACGGCTACAGTTCTTTCTTTGCCTTCTTCATCAACTTGTGCTAACTCGGCTCCCAGAGCATAGTCAGATGCATCAGTGTACAACAGGTACTCCTTTCCTTGCACTGGTTAGTTGATTACATGTTCCTTTAGGAATATAATCTTGATGTTGTCAAACGCTTGTCATCTTTCTGCAGTCCAGTTCCATTTGGTATATTTACTTAGAAGCACAAACAGACGCAAACACACTCCTGCCACACTGTCAGAATAATTCCTATAGAATCCAACCACTCGTAGGAAGGTACGCAGTTGTTTTATATTCTTCTGTGTAGGAAAATGAGTGATTGCCAGAAATTTATCAGGATCTATTCTTATTCCTAGTGGTGATAGAATGCGACCTAGGTAGGGTACCACACCTCTGCAAAACAAAGACTTCGCTAACTTCACAGTCATGCTTGCTTCTCATATCTTGGTCAAAACTTTGTCAAGGTGTTCTAAATGCTGCTCATAGGTGTGTGAAGCAGTTAATATGTCATTGACATAGGCTCTTGATTACTAATGCAGACACCTTCTTCCTTTCTCTTAAACCCTCTAGATCCAGCAGCACTTGTCTGTTAATAACTAGGCTGCGCTTACAAGTAGTGCCGACAATTTTCAACCTGGGTACTGGAATGCAATGTAGGTTGTAACTAGTGTCCATAATCTCTTGGACTAGCTCCTCGGATATACAGCTTACTTCCGCTCCATTGTATAGTAAGTAGGAAGCATTGACACCACATACAGTAAGCAATAGTTCAGGATACAAGTTCTCCTTGAATAGCACATTTTCTTCAGAATGATCCTGCAGTAAGAATTTCCTGTCGTCTTCATTTAGATGTAGAGCTTGTACTATCACTTCTGTCAATGTTGGACCCATCTTTCAGTGGCTCGTAGGCCAGCATATGGGTTCCGTCCATACCGACCTCTATTAGTTTAACTCGCTAATAGGTGGGTTGGCCTTGGTTATCAGGTACCAGATACAATCCTTGTCTTGCAGGTACAAAATCTCTCACTCTAGGGTCTAGAGGTTGTTGGTTATCAAAATAACCACCAGGCTGTGTATGTCTCCCCCCTGAATGAGTTATTCTGATCAAACACTTCTTTCTGATTAGGTCTGTTAGGGGGTTTGTTGTCAGATGAAGATCTTGCACTCCTGCTGGGTTAATTAGGAGGAGTTGATCTGTAATACACCACAGTACTTATGCCTTTATCTTCATTGGTCTGTCTGAAGTATCTGTAGACCTCTTGCTGTTCTTGCTCCCTTATCTTCGGCTCTTCTTGTGTTTGCTCCCTCCCTCTTCTTCGCTGCTATAGGAGGAGCTTCTTCTAAGCTTATAATTTCTTCTCTTTTTGACATCCTTTTCTTGATTAGGGTCTGCCCACTTGATAATACGAAAACATGGGTTGAGGCTGGTAAAACTGATGTCTACCGTAGGGATGCTGTGCGTTGGCCTCAATAGATCATACCTGGGGAGGCAGTGGAGGTTTATTGTGGTACCTCTGATCTCTCTGACCAGGAGATGTGTATAGGGGTGGAGGCCTTCCTGTAGGTGGGTGTGGTCGACATCAGACATATCAAAACGCTTTCCTGCCACACTCAGAGAGATGTGTCAAACTTATAACCGAGACCTCAACTAAAGTATGCGGTTATGAAGCAAGAGATGGTTACATCTGATCTTCGCTGTTATCACGATCGGTTATGCCGGTTTTCTCACAAATGTTCGGTTTTAAATGCGAAAATTCTACACATTGAAAATAAAATGAGAAAGTTACAATGAACCACAGAATAGGAGTAAACTTTTGTAAATATTTGTAAAATAAAATGTGAATATCACACCCTCATAATTATCTAATGGTTGGTTGGGTAGGTAGGGTGTGGGTGGAACTAGATGTGCAGTCATCTCATCGTGGTGAGTTCTGGGTTGTTTCGTTCAGACATAACGGGCAAACAGCTGCACAGTAAAAGACACACAATTTTGGAAAATTCGCAACTTTCGAACACATTGCGCGACCGATAAATATTAGAATATAAGTGATGTTTTAATTGGTTTTGCTTTATTAAACCATAAAATAAACTCAGCAAACTGTAGGGTGACAATCATTGATATTTAAGTTATGTTATAACAAAAAAAATGTTCAATTTTGTGTTTTTCTATAAACTTTCGGTACGATGCACGACGGAAGGTATCAAAAGATTTTTAAATAGCTTTGCATGGTTTTATTTCTATTTATAGAAGGCATCTTTTCCGCACTATAGCACTTCGAATATTATGCCGTTTGTCCATTTATATAATTATTTTAGCTTTTGACTTTAATCATATGTAAAGTAATGATACAAATTTTAACCTTACATTTTATTTGCTCACAGTTAGAAGGACATGCCAATAATTCGAATGTGTTGGTAACTGTGCTTTTAACACGATATACTACTTACTTCAACAAGTAGATTTAATCGGCATGGTCATATTAATTTTTACGTTTATAGGTAAATCAGAAATCATTCGAAACTTGTCGGTAATCATTACAATAAATCGGCGTAAATATTATATTATTATATTACTTTAGCCGTGACTACTTGGTTTTGCTTAGATAAATGCATTCTATAACACTTATTGCATTCCATTAAAATAGGATGTAACCAGTTCTCGTTGAAACCATTGCCAAGAAAGAAGCAAACTAAAATTACAATATCATGCTTTCTTAAATACATTTTTAAATATTGTTCTCCTAATATACATTGGAATCTTGTTGTAGGAATGGATGTATTAAATCTATAATGTTCAAATTTAGAATTACATACCATACAAAGTAATAAAATTACATGAACATGTTCTTTGCAGTTACAATTACATTCAGATATCAATTTTTTTATTAGACAATTACATTATACATTTATACCTATTTTCACCATTCGTGTCTTTGTACAAGTTAAACAAGAATGCCTTGAATATTTTTTACCACTCAATGGTATATCATTTTCTTAGTCTGAATCATCAACTGATGAACTACCTAAAACTTCTTCTGCGAGCAATGACATAAACGATTTCGTACAGGCGGCAGGCTAGACGAAGATGCAACTGTAAACAAATTGAGATATGTGTTGTACATAGTGTAGCATTTGAGAAGCATTTAGATGGTTACCCCCACTTGCATTTCTGGATAGAGCTAGTTGAGCGGACAGGTATAAAAAAAGACTTTGTAGAAACCCTGAGAAGTCATATTCTTTCTGGTGCTTTGAATGTGCAGACTGTGAGAAACAGGAAAGACGTCTTGTCATATATAACCATGGAAGACAGCGAAGCTCTACACAATGTAAGTCTTAGTAGTTTACATTTCCATTATCAACTTAAATTTTGTTTGAAAAGAACAAAGTGGTTTTCGTATTTAGATCCATTTGTAATAAGATATAAAATGTATTCTCGATTTATTTTAGAAGCATTTAATGAATATCAATCTTCAACAAAAGTAGGTTTACTGAGTTATTGCGATACAGTTTATAATGGTTGGTATAACGAAGTAGCTTGTTGGCATAACGATTGGGTTGTGAATGGTTACACTCATTAATGAGAAAAAAAATTAAATAAAAATTCCGACACAGCCGATTACACGCTGAATCGAAAGAGCTATACAAATAACTCACAAATATTTAATACATTTGTATGCATAATGTCTTTACTTGCAATGTCATAAGCTCATATGATGACTGTTAAAATGTCAATTTTTTTATAATTTTGATGATTTTTAAATTTGCACTAATTTAACACAGATAAAAATGTGGCAAACTACGGAATTAAATGCTAAGTATATTTCGTTGAATTTAAGCTACAGTAGACAACATTTTAAAATTAAATATCGAACTAAACAAATTTCGAAAAAGTGTTTTGTTGTACATTTATGTTTTAGATAACGTGCTTCTTGAAGTAACATTAACATCAAGATGTAATTAGTTAGGGTTCTGACATTTTCCGCTTTCAATTATATCTTTATGTTTTACAAAGTGTGTGTGACGGGCGAGAGTAATTTTCATGAAATTTCTTTTATACGTACCATTGTTTTCAGAACTTATAACGCCATGCTAATTGAAACGTTAATGTAGCAGTTTTTTTATAATCATTACAGTAAAATATATATCGATTAAATTTCGTTAATTAATATATACCTTCTTTACATACTCCTTGAACAACTATCACAAATTTATAAAATATGCATTTTTTTCGCTTGTAAACGCCCTTGGAAACATTATTTAATGCGAATTTTTTAAAACTTTTTTTTAATATAAAAGACGCGTTTTCAAAAGGATTTATTCTGCTCTATGTTCCCCTAGCGTATTTTATTTCAGTGTTGTAAACTAGGATCATGGCTTCAGTCTTGATTCACGATAAATATAGAAGGTGGTTTATTACGTGACAAATATTCTATCAGCCTCCTCCCTAAAGTGCATCGTGATTCTCTCCGCACTGTACACTGACAAATGTTTTTGAACTAAAATAATTAGTGTTATGCAGTTATATCCACGCAATAACGATGCAAACGATATTTACGTTTGTGAAGTAAAGTTAAACATTTTACTATTACACGTTATGAACTGCGAAGTTACCATTTGTCAGTTATGTTTCGTAAGAACAGTTATTGTATGTTGTAAACTAAATGAATTAAAATAAATAAATAAATATATATATTATAATAATTTATATATGTGTGAGTATGTGTTCAGCAACTTTTAAACTACAAAAAATAATAAGTACTGCTGCATACAATAACATTGACCTTTATGTTACTTTTATCGTTTAATTCACTTTTACAATTTTGCTGATGACTATTTAAAAAGCAGATAAATTATAAGTATTTAGTGAAAACATTTTAAAACACTGCAACCGTTGATTACTATAAACTTTTAGAATCAAGGAGTAATTGTCTGAAAAAGAAACAAAAGTAGTAGTTTTTATTGAAGTTTGTAAAAATTTGTATATTTACAGGCAAAGTGCTGTAATTTTTACAGTTGTTTGTAATATCACCGAATATTTCTACTAAAACCAAGTTTGAAACTTTTTATGGGCAATTAAGACGTTTTTTCTGAACGTGAATTTTGTTGTACAGCAAGCACATGTCATTTCAATTCGTTCAAATAGGCACTGGTAATATTTAAACTAGTTTAAATATAACATTCTTTTTGTAGTGTCCAACTAAAGCTATTTAGAAAATGGTTTTTCAAGTGTAGGCTTGTAAATTTAAGAACACTGTTTGCTTATTTACTGTGAGATTATAATTTATTATGGGTTAATGAATATATCTTATCCCAATATAGGAAAATGGGAACAGAATTAGTTGAATATTTTTTACGCTCGCCGTTAAAGTGCTGTGATGGTTTAGAAATCCAAGATTGAACCAACTAAAACAATTGGCTTTAGTGAACACATACATAAATATTAAAACTTATATAAGAAAACTCCAGAAGGAATTGTGTCAAATGACAGAAAATCCAAGTAAACAAAAACATAGAAGTTGAAAACAAATAAAGGGAAAAAAGTGAAACATAAAAATTAAAACTGAGACAAATCAGGACACCAAAATAAAGACAACACAGACAAAAATAAAGACAACACAGACAAATTGGAAGATGACAATGGATAACCTAACAGTGACGTCACAAGCACGATACTAGACGAAACCAAGATAAAAACTCATAATAGCACACGAGCTAGTCGCGAAGTTTCGGGGGCTGTTATTCCTCACATGCCTTCACGCAGGCTGAAAGTAAAAACTGGAGTGTAGGTTGTAGCGCGGATAATGACAGACGAGCTATCCCCTGCTTGTATTTCCTGTATTGATTTTGTTGGTTGCCTCTTGGTTTTCTGTCGCGTACGTCCACACTATTCCGTTAAATAATGTATAGCAAATGCAACAATTTTCAACGACATTAGAAAAGGAACGTACGTAAAACAGTATCCAGCAATATATTATCGTCATATTTAGTTAGTATTAAATACGTACCTATACAGTTTCTCGGTCCAACCCCAAAGGAAAGTAAAACATACTGTGATCTTTTGCTTCTGTTTTCAGCGCTGAATTTTTCTGGGTCAAATTTTTGAGGGTCAGGATAGATTTGAGGGTCGAAGTGGAAACTTTTCACACTGAAGAGAACTCGTGTTCATACTTCAATCACTGTTTCGGTTCCTGGTAACTTGTAATCTGACAAACACTTCCGTTTAAGGACAGCTGTTGTAGGATATTTGCGTAACGTCTCTGTTAAAAATATAAAGTGCGAAGTGCATATTTTAGTGTCTTAATTTTATGTACGTTTTACAAGTTTTAGGGATCAAGTGCCAAAGGGAGCCAGATTTATCATTTAAGAGATTATTGTGTGGCTGTAATACAACTTCTGTAAACTCCCTTTGACTGTAGAAACCGTAGTTACGCAGAGCCAGTCTAAAATCAACCGAATAATTTCGGCAGATAATAACTCTTGAAAAAAATAAGCAGAAAACACTTGGGAATGTAGTACCGTAGCTGGATATTAAGGAGTATTACGGACTTAAATATTTAATTTTAGAACTGTATTTTCTCAAAGTATAATTATGTAAGTTATATAAAATGACAATGTTAAGAATATAGTTCAATGATACTAAAATGTTAAGTCAACAACAAACGGTTGTTCGGAACTCCCACCTTGATAAAAATAGCAGTGTTAGTCACCCTCGCATTGCACACAACTTGTGTACTGTCTGTATATTGAGATATTTGTAGACGCTATATTGAGCAGCATGGCATGTGTAACAAAATTGGCCTTCTTGTTGTAAGTGCGTAGGGTGCACAGTTTTCGTTAAAAACGAACTTAAATATAGTGCGGTGGTAACAGTGCCTACCTCGTACGTACAGAGATACAAACCTGCATTCTTGTCTAGATATCAAGACAATATGAATTTTTGTGTAAATGGAAATTTTGTGTAAACGAGATAACCCAGATCGGCTTTGAGTACCTACTCAAATTTTGTATTTCCAAATCAATACTGCAGTGTGTTAAACACCTAGCAGGTTGGCAACACGCACAATTCTCAAGAACTAATGCTTGTGGGTACTCAACTCACACAACTTTTACACCGGTTTCACTGTAGCTATTTGGCGGGTATCGGCATGGTGTCATTAAAATATATAATTACGGAGATTTAAATTAATAAAATAAATCCTTGATTCATCATAATCCCCTTTCTTGATACATTTTGTCTAGGATATGTGTTAAGTTGCAGTGGCATCAGTTAAAATCCTGGAGTTTTTTATAACAATGTCATCATATTTCAAATATGACTCGGCGTAAAAAAGGATATCTTCAAGTCATTGTGTCACTTCTCATTTATTTGAAGTCTCTTCACTTAAGACTGCAGAATAATTTAACTTCCTCACTGGAATACGAAATTGTTTATGTTCTGGAGTTAAAAATGATGGGCTTTGTAGATTCTGCCTACCTGAGAATGCCAATAAAAGCAGGGATAAGGAGTAACTTGTAAAATTTAATTAGATTTGGCTCAGTACCTGTCAGACCCACACATATAATACCTCTGACTATATTTGTTAAATTTTTTTGAGGTCCACATTGATATCAGGATAGTTCAACCGGTTTTTCAGTACCCTGAAAACTGTGAGAAAATAAGTATTTTCACAAAAAAAAACTGTAAGTCACTACTCATAAAATATTTTCCATATTTAATTTCTGTCGCGACATTTCTCTCTTCTCAATGCAGAAAACTATTATTTTCCCGGAAGTAGTATTGTGGAATGTGACTTTTCGTTGCTGTTGTTAGTAGGAATTTCCTGTCACATCATACTAACCTACAATATTATTCATGAAATGATAATCGGGCGCTGATTTGTATGAGTGTACCGAATTGTTTACGACTAAAAATACTGAATCTCTGCAAGTTACACGCATTGGTTTGGTTATAATAGCAATGTTAACGGACGTCGTAACATTACATTACTACCTGTATATATTTTTAGTAAAAATACTCGTACGGGCAATACATTTTGGTGCAGTAATGTATAATGCTGACATGATCTTACGAAAAAAGAAAGTTTTGCCACCAGTGAAACGAGGGGGAACATTTCTAAACCAGACACAACCACAACAGACCGAACAGGATTTAATTTTCGATGTAAGTTTATTGAGTTTCACACTTATATTTTGTCAGATTATATAAAATATAGCTATTAGTCCCTTTTAAAAATCGAGCGAAATTTTTTACTTAAATTCTAAACCAAACTAGTCAACGTTACTGAAATTGTACGAAACATGGCAAGGACACGACAGCTGCTATCTGTAAGAAGGCGCGGAGTTACGAAATGTAGCCTCCGATAAGCTTACTTCCTTCAAAAACATTTTATCGATACTAAGCATTACCACTTTTTTCCATAGTAAAGGCCGGAGTATTATATTTATTTAACTCATATTAATAACCATAATTTGACAGTTAAAACGGCGAACAATAGATCATACTTAATTTTCATTTCTCTCTCAACACACAAGTTCTTTTTGCACTTTCCTCTTAACCTGGTTAATGTGAACATTTCTTGTACATATATATATATATATATATATATATATATATATATATACATATATACATACACACATATACACACATGTTTTTTTCAGTTGTGGTCATTTATGTTGTGTGTGTTTTTCTGTAGTGTTTAGTTTACTTTACAGACACACGCAATGGACTACGTCCATAAAACTACATCCAGTCAAAATTAACCGGTTTTAACTGGCAAAAATAATCGCTGTCTACATATCACTTTGTATTAAAAAACTTTTCTCGCCAATAGAACGTCACGTACAAACTACAAATACTCCATACCACGTGCAGTTCGCGCTATAAATTTGCTCAGTCCGATGATGTTTAGCCGTATATATATGCACCTGGAGGCGTGCAACGAAATTTCATGGTGCGAATTCTGCGCATTGTGAAACATAATTAAGCTTAATGGGTAGTCTTTTCGTTCATGACTCGCATGCACATGTCATCAAGTTGTGATTGGGTGAAGCAATGTCATTTTATAATGTGTTAACTGTCTTTCTTAACAGCAGTATGAAAATTCTGTTAAATAAATCCAGGGGTTGTAACGTTATATGAAAACCACCGTTTCGGTAATTTTGGAGGCAAATTAAATAATAAAGCCGTAAAAATTTACAGGACAAGTTCATACTTGTTAGACAACGTTACTGAATATCTAAGCTACGTTAATCGCGAATTTCTCAGCTAACCGGAACGATGGGTAACTTTATTCCCTTCAGAATGACACTTTCGATTTTTCAGGAGTATTTATAATTCCTCACCTTTGCAATTGTGGACCTTTTCCGTAACAGTTTGTCACGAAGGAGTCTTACAGAGGGACCCTTATTGTGTAGTTGTTCATTGTAAAACGCTCGTTAATTCATAGAAAAGCCATTAATTGTCCTGACATTGCAGTAAAAATCAGCAACTGCTATGAAGAATCTTATAACATTTTTATGCGAAAGATACTTCACAAACCAAACTCATCCATCCAAGAATATATTGTAACCATTTTTCACTGCTATCAAAAGTCCAAAAGGGTCGGGTTAAATTTTCTTAACTCGGTTTGACTAATATTTAAAAATAATGTTGAACTTACTTATTCCCGTGTTACTTTTGACATTAATGCTTTCATTCAGCTGGGCATTTTCTAGTACGTCTAACATATTTTATGTTTGCGGCAGTACCTCATGTTTTAGCTTCATCAGCAGATCCACAATGTCTTTCCTTATCACTCAAGTATTTTCCCTTTCTTCCACTACATTCCAGAACAGATTCCGAACGAAATCACTGACACTTTGCAGGACGAATTGAATCCTGAACAACTTTGTCAATTGCGGTGCAATGAACGCTATAGTTGCAAGAAGTTTCTTGGTGAACGTACACTGTAATAAAACTTCCTTGAATGTTTAGGAAGTTATTATCCCAGACGCAGTATGGTACAGTTACCATACTTCGTCTCGTAAATATACAAACTTTTACAGTTGTTACAATACAAGTCTGGTATCTTCAGTATACATTTGACTGTTGTTTATGAGAGCTACCATGAAGGTTTGGGAAACTATTCTACCATACCTACCTTCTTAGCGCTCCTATACGCACGTGTGGTAAATTTACAAACTATTTTTAGAGTGTATGTAACTTAGTTATATTCCTGAATTGTGATCGGAACTCACAGTTGGAGTCTGTCAGCGAATTCGCATCAATACCATAGGTACACAGTACGATGACGTCAAATGTTAAATGTTCTCTGACATCTATATTGCCACACGAAATGCATAACAAACAGCAGCGTAGTAAGCAAATGAAGGGAAAACTTACACATTGCAATAAGAATATGCAAAACAACTAAAACCGTATAGACACCATTTGTTTCTCTGTAAAAAATTAATAAACAGTGATCTGTCTGACTGGAAAACTATACTGTGTTTTGTTTTGTCTCATCGTTGTGTTTCTTGTTGTTTTTCTGTTGGTGTCTGATACCTACTGTGTTTTTGTTTCGTCTCATCGTTGTGTCGCATATGTTTTCTATTCGTATCTGTTATAATATTGGTTTTGTTTCGCCTCATTGGTGTGACGTATTTAATTTTTATTTTGTGGGTCAAACATTTTTTTCTGTTTGTTCCTTTGCCAAAGCAGACCTCAAAACCGATTTGTCTGACTCAATATTACTGAGAACCTAAGTACTCGGTTAAAACATCACAACGTTTTGACTTAAATCCCAATGTCTTCGACAGCCCTGGAGCACTAGTACTTTTACTTCCGCCCTTTTTGACAGAATATTTTATGTTAATCAATCACAGAACTTCATCTTTTAAACTGCACGCACAAGATCATATTCATTATTTTGCCTATGAAATCACAGCAAACATTGTCATTTCTTATTTTTATACAGATAGACAATGTTTAGTTCAACGTCTGCATACTGCCTTGAGATATCACTTGAGTAACTAGAGATGTATCAGAGACTTTTACAAAGCAGTTCACAGTTTTGTACCGATTGTGAGGTTGCCCTTTCCTTAAGGTTCACGTCCACGCAAACTAATTTTATTAATGTATGCTCTATATTGTGTTACCAAGTTGCTGCGGACCCGCCATCAACTAGCCCAAGAGCTTCAGAAGACCCTTGGAGTACAACCTCGACGGTTGCGTCTATCGTATCCTTTTTATGTCAAGCGTCGGGCGATAGCAGCCTTGCTATTGGCCAGATAAATATCCGGACAACCAACAGAAACGTATAGAAAGCAGTAATAAACCAAGAATAGGGCGAGGTCACCGTTTTCTCATCCTCAGCGGCAGTATAGCCACCGTGGGTAAAGTTAATTCTACTAAAGGTTAGGAATATAGAAAAACGAATTTCTTATGGACGAGTTTGGTAAGGGAAAAATTCTGCCGCCAGTTGCGTTGGTGTCGGTAAGGGGACTACGAAATTTGCCGAAGTCAGTACCGGGAATTCACGAACGTGAGGTTAATCACAAAATTTAATTAGAGCTTTTAAAATGACTTCTCTGAAGTTGGAATTTGACTCGTGAAACAAAAACCATGTGGTCATATTCGTGAATCCTCGGCAAAGTTCGCGTGCCCCTTGAGACGAGTGTCTCACGAAAATTAGCATACTTAGCTGCCAATATTCGCCTGCCTTAATTTTCGCATTTGCGAAAATAATTACGCCTGTTTCCCGCATCGTTATGCTGTCACTTGAAGGTCACTTGTGGACTTGGATTCATCCTACCTTGTTGCATAGTATAGCTGAGGCGCGACGAAGTTTCCCGGATTGAACGACGGCTGGACCAGAATGGCAGCCCCGATACCCACTTTGTCTCTGCTTCAAGACTTTGAGCAGCAAATGACGCGTGGCGTGTTAGCCGCTGTACTCAACACCTGAGCAATGAACTGATTGGATGTGATGACGTTGGTGTTGTCGGCGTTCATTGGCATTGTGATGGTGCCAACAAATCCTCGCGTCGGAGTTTGCCGATGACATCCGAAGGTAGGATATGTTTGAATGCCCTGACAGTGCTGTTCATTGGCGAGACCCTTGTTGGGATCGACACTCTCCAGGACTGCCAACTACGAACGTGGTTCCTGGTGTTTCCGCATCTCCGCCTTGACGCTGACGATGTACGACGACCAGCTCCAAGAACGTTCCAGATGGTTCACCATTGGTCTAGAGTACTCAGGGGGGGGGGGGGTTGAGATATTATAAGCACTGGTGCCAGCATGAGAACAGGCAGAGATGGCTGAGCGTTAGGAATGATAAGTATTAGTATTGTTCTTATGCCCGAGCAAGGTCCGATTATATACATAGCCAAAATAGGAAATTATGGTTTTTCCGTTCACAAGAAATTAAGGTTATTCGTCTCGCGTATCGAGTGCCATAAATTAAGGTATTTCGCACCATATTTGTGTCAGGTAGTTTCGATTTTCCCTTAGTTTAGGGGCGTGTTGCCTATTTGTCATTTAGGCATTCGATTATACCATGTTGGGTGTTCTTGAGTTTCAGGATAGTAAAAGGTTCTAATATTTAGTTTGTTGCTTAATCAGTTGATTGATGGATTCTCTAGAAAAGGGAGAGATAGTAGTAAATATGTATTGGACGTTAAATTTAAATTAAATTTTGCTATCATAACTTGGAGGAACGATGGTTCAGAAATATAATGACACATCATTTAAGTTGAGTGTGTGATATTTATGTATTCAGGTCTATATAGGATGTACATATTAAATTTAATATTGTTTGTCTTTTGCCGTGTGATGATTGTACCTGAATATCCTGTCTTATACTTTCCTATTTGAAATGTAAAG
Organism: Medauroidea extradentata; assembly: GCA_003012365.1. Taxonomy (NCBI): domain Eukaryota; kingdom Metazoa; phylum Arthropoda; class Insecta; order Phasmatodea; family Phasmatidae; genus Medauroidea; species Medauroidea extradentata. The sequence continues at coordinate 19,107 of PNEQ01128345.1, forward strand.
TTATTTGAAGATTCAAATGAGTAATGCGTCATTAATCCAGCTGTCTAGTGCCCAAAAACCAAGTTTTCTAACACATCAGAGACTTTGTGTTGTATGCCACTACAAAGTTCTTAAAACTGTGGTCACGTTTGCGGTAAAAAAAATGCATTTTGACAAAAAGTTGACGTAGTGCTTTATGCCTCCGAGGTACACACACAAACATATATAAATGAAAGCTGACTGATTGACTGACTGACTGACTGACATATCAAACTGCAGCCCAAACCACTGGACCTAGAATCGTAAAATTTTTTGTGGGGGTTCCCTTCAGGTCGTAGGCGAGCACTAAGAAAGGATTTTTCGAAATTCGACCTCTAAGGGGGTGAAAAGGGGTGAAATGTGTTTCCGAAGAAACGTCGATAGAGCTCGAACCCGATGGCCTATCATCGTGATTTTTACTTTAATAGGACACTCGTAAAAATGCATATTAGCCAATTTAAGGATTTGTCGAAGTTCAACTTTTAAGGGGCTGAAAAGGCCTTACATGTGTTTCCAATCAACTATTGATATCTATCGAACCCTTCGAGATAGAGAGTTGATATTAACTTTAAAATATTGCTTACGTAAATACCCAAAAAGTAGTTTTAGGTTTTTTTGAAATTCGACCCCCAGGCAGTAAAAAGGGGCAAAATGTGTTTTTTATGAATCGTCTATATCTTTGAAACACAATTGGCTATCACCGTGATTTTAACTTTAATTGGTTACTTTAACAAATGTCTATGACAGGACTCAAAGACGTTTCGAAATTCTTTATTTAAAGGGGTGGAAATACGTGAAATATGTTTTCGATTATCCTTCCATATCTATCGAATCAGTCGAGATATCGAAGTGCTCTTTGCTTTAAATTGGTGCTTTTGTATATATTTCAAGTACTATTTAAAATATATTTTCTGAATTCGGCCCGAAACTGGTTAAAAAAGGGGTAATATGAGTTTTCGACTCACATTCGATATATATCGATCCCATAGATTTTTATATAGCGACGTGATTTTTGTTTAGGATTGATGCTTACTCATATACCTAAAAAGTAATTTCAGGAATTTTCGAAATTCGCCACCTAAGGACGTGAAAAGGGGTAAAAAGTGGTGAAAAGCGTTTTCAATTAATCGTCTATATATCTTGAACCCAGTGGGCTAATGTTGTGTTTCTTACGTCCACGAGATACCAATAAAGTATCCTAAAACGTTATTCAAGGGTTTTTCGAAATTTACTCTCTTAAGTGGTGAAAAGACCTTGAACGTGTTTTAGATAAATCCTCGATATCTATCGAACCCGTCGAGATATACAATTAATTTTTGCTTCAGGATGATGGTTACAGAAATTATCGCAAAACGGTTTTCAGATTTTTCGAAATTCGATTTCTCAATGCCATGCAGGGGTAATATTTTTTTTTTTTTTTTTTTTTTTTAGTGAGTGACCGATTTTGATTCGACTGAACGGGCTAGCTATGAGATTTACACTTCAGTTGGATACTTATACGAATGTCTAAGATGTAATTTTAAAATATTTCGAAATTCGACACCCAAAAAGGTGAAAAAGCACACAATTTGTTTTCCATCAACCCACGATATCTATCTAACCAGTAGCGATATTGAGGTGTTGCTCGCGTCAGAGTGATGCTTACGTAAATATTTTAAAAAAATATGTATGTAATTTTTTTCTTTGTAAGAAACGTGATTATTAAGAATAAAACTAAGTTGGTCAATATACAAGGCAGACGATCCGAAAAGCAGGAACGAGCAGCGAGAAACAACCTATACAGCAGTTTCACTCTACAGTAACCTATCGATACGTGGTGTTGTACAACCTCTATGAGCCCAGGACACAGATATATATATATATTTTTTTTTTAAAATACATTTTATTATCATGAATTATTTCGACGTTACCTGACGCAGTTGTTTGTTACTCAGGTCTAAATTCCGGCAGGTTCTGGGCTCGAATTCCGTTAAAAGCTACGTGCGAACGTTCAAATCTGACACACAAAAAGTACAAGGCAGATCGAATTAGTGCAATTTACATGTAGTCTTCAAAATGGGTAAAATTGCAGTTCGCTTTCCATTTAGGTTCCTCTACAATATCAGCTGACATATCGTGGGTATACTGCCAAAAGTGATTAAGTCATAAATGCTATTTCGTCTAAAAACAGTATTAAATTGTAGATATTAACAAAAATTTGGTTTGTTACTACACTGTGACACAACAGTACGAAACGACGAATAGACTTTAAACTTGGGCAATTGTTCGTGAACAACATATACATATTCCTAGCATTTTTGTAATATTATCTCATTTTGACTTTGTCACTTTTGGCAGTAAACCGACGATATATCATCTCCCTAATCTCAGGTTTGGGGCACCAAATACGTTTCCGCGAAACATTTACCCACTGAAACTTTGTAATGTCAATTAAGTTAAAGTGAATATTTTAAAAATATGTAATAGAGGGCACCGTCACCAATGGTTGTGCACAGGGTAAACAGATGTTTCTCTTTCGATTAACCTCTTACCTTAGATGTCTGTAATTACCCCACAACGTCAAACAGGCAGGGCTATAAATAAGGCCCAGGCGAAGTCGCTGTTAGTGGCAGGGACAAACTTAAGACTGCTTTTCGCGTGGACAGCTATAGCTACTTATCCTGCTGCAGAATTAGTTCAACTAGCCGCTTGGACATTCTAACACTTGATGACTGAAGTACCAATCTTGTGTACAAAGAGGTTTTTAAATAAAAGTAAATATTATCAGTTACGAATAATACTCGCGAGC
>PNEQ01128346.1:0-80236 GCA_003012365.1 Medauroidea extradentata
ATATATATATATATATATATATATATATATATATATATATATATATATATATATATATATATATATATATATATATATATATATATACAATCCCCTTATTCGCAGAGACTTTACATGTGCACTATTTTAATCCCCCACTAGACTTTCAACTAACTAGCAGTATTATCTTATATTCCCCTTTACACCTACATGCATATTATTTTATTAAAAAACAATGCAGTGTGCTGGAGCATTCAGTAAGTTTTTTGCCAGCATTAGTGGAAGGAAATAGCCATTCCGGGAACAGGGGCTAGTGGCTGAGGTTGACCTTGACCTTTGACCTCTGTAACCCGACACTCCAATGCCATATTGTTTCCGACCGCAATCTTGTTTCCGGCCGCCATCTTGTTTTCGGGCCGACATCTTAGAGGTTTCTTCCTAGTCTTCTGCAAAACTTTTGTTTTCGCATTCTGTCCTTACCCCGCACATATTTTATTAATAAAAATTTAACAAAAATTATATCAGTTGAAGTAATATAACTTTATATAAAAATTATTTAGTTAAAAAAATACATCGGTTATGCTCGGCCATGCTCGGCAACCTTCGGCTTGACCTTGTAGATATTGCTAATGCCACCATCTTGTTGTTCCCGAGTTGTCTGCTAGGGGCACTGCTGTCCTCACCATATTCGAGTAACCGATTGTTTAATTCTAGCATTGTACTTTATATATGGTTCACATGCTATGCAGTATATGTGTATATATAAACCCTTATATTTTTAATAACTGAAAATTTAAAATCAATCAGTAATATTTATTAGTTAATTTCTCGCACCGCATAACCGATCGATTATCAATCAATTCAAACAATTTTTTTTTTAATTTTGTAATAATACACGATTCAATCAATGAAGTATAACATAATCCTACATTCTCGAATCTATACCCGATCGATTTCTGATCAATTCAGTAATTAATTATTCTACATACTTGCACATCTCCCAGACATGACGGACAGCAACCGACTTCTTCAGCATCCAGCAAGGAACTGACTTTAGTTTTGTATAACCATGCAATTTTCTACAGTACCTTCCCCTCACCACTCCTTCCCCCCAATATTCATTCACACCCCTCCTTTCCCCTTCTCATTTAACAGAATTGTTGTACCTGTTTGAACCTGTTTCTGCTCACTTCCTCCTCCTTTCCCCTCTTTTCCATCATTATTGCAGCACCTGTCAGAACCTGTCCCAGCTTCTCTTCCTGCATCACACGACCTTTAACTGTCGTTACACTTCCCCCATCTTTCATCTCTCCATCACCGGAGCTGCTGTACATGTTTGAACCTGTCCCAGCACATTTCCCCCTCCGTTTCCCTCTTCCCCTTCATTACTGCTGCACCTGTCAGAACCTGTCCCAGTATCTTATCATGCATCACATTACCTTGAACTGTCAGTGCACTTCCCCCTCCTTTCCCCTCTCCGACACCAGAGCTGCTGTACCTGTTTGACCCTGTACCAGCTCACTTACCCCCTCCTTTCCCCTCCTCAGCGTCATTACTGCTGCACCTGTCAGAACCTGTCCCAGCTTCTCTTTATGTATCACATGACCTTGAACTGACATTGCACTCCCCCCTAGTTTCCCCTCTTCACCAACAATACTGCTGCACATGTCAAAACCTGTCCCAGCTTCTCGTCCTGCATCACATGACCTTGAACATCATTGCAATTCCCCTTCCTTTCCCCTCTCCTTCAACAGAACTGATGCACATGTTCTAACCTGTTACAGCACACACTTTCCCCCTCCTTGACACTCTTCACCTCCATTACTGCTGAACATGTCAGAACATGTCTCAGCTTCACTTCCTGCATCACATGACCTTGATCTGTTACTGCACTTTTCCAGTGTCAGGCATGTCACAACCTGTTACAGCTTCTCTTTCTGCATATACTGGAGGGATCGGTATAAACTGACCGAATGTTCAAGTGACCGAATTTTTCTTACTGGTTGTTTCCTTTGGCCAATGACATCCAAGATCTACCCACTTCATTCAGGGACCAATCACAATAAACGAGCGCGGAGAAAATTATTTAAATCGTCTAGGCAGCCAATGACAAAAAAGTTCTGCCATTTCACAATTAAAGTGCTGAGGATGAAAATGACATATGCGTCCCCAGAACAAATGCATCCAAGTAAATCCGAATAAACAAATCTAATGTTCAACTGACCGAATGTTCAACTGACCGATTGTTCAAGTGACCGAATGTTCAAGTGACCGAATGTTCAAGTGACCGAATGTTCACGTGACCGAATGTTCAAGTGACCGAATGATCAAGTGACCGAATGTTCAACTGATCGATAGAAATCGACAAATTTTCACCGAGAGATCATACTGAAATCCTAGTTGTTGAGTCCCTATACAGATAGCGCCCCAATCTAGATAGAAACTTGAGTCATGTAAAAGCGTAAATGTATACAGTCCACTTGCTGGTCATCAGCTTGCCTGAGCCAGCAGTCTTGCTCTAGAAGTAACTTACACATACCCATCTTAGAACAGTATATGCTCGCTTTAGAACTTAATTCCAATTTCTGAGGTAAATATACCCGTTACTCGGCATACACTATCTCGCCCATTTTGTAGGTTGGCCTATGCTCGTTCATTTGCTTTCCCTGCCAACGTGATAAGGTAATTTAATATATGAATTTAATAATAATACTGAAGGCATTTTAGTAATCTAAAAATAAAATTTTCGATGTGATAAATTTTGGTACCATATAGCGAAACGGAAAGTGCATTAAAAATATAATATGCAGCTAATTAGAAATTAAAAGTTTAATTACGGTACAATAATTTGAAGATGTACTAAAACATACTGGTATATACCGAAACTGGTATGAAACATTTATATTTGCTGAAGTACGAAAATTTAGAGGCTATATGAATCACTGAATTCTCTGGCAAATTTCGGGGTAAGACACGTATTTGGAAAACGTGGTGTAAATAACGATATATTTAGAGCTGAAATTGATACAATTAATTGGTTGTTTTATTATAAAACACGTAAGATAAGACAGAGAAGAGCAGTACGTATAAAGATTATTATATCCTAAGCCTTTTATAATAGTACAACTTGAAGCATGATGTATTTACTTAATATAAAATATATATTAAAAAATTATATGACTCCTCTGAATCGATACTTGTACCTTTTACTTAAGTTATGCCAGCTGATTTAGTTTTGGTCATTACAATAAAATTTTAGTTTGTATAACCATCTCACGAGAGAGCCTTGAACAACGATATTTTGTTTGTCAAAAAATTTAATTTTTAGTTTGAAAAATTACTCCTCAAGAACAGTTAAGTGTTAACTGTTGCTGACACTTAGGATAATCTTTCAAAAGAGTAAAAAACACAAAGTAAATTGCATCGCCACAATTACAGAAAATTATGTCCATTAAAAATAATATGTTGTAAGACAGAAAATCAAATAACGTTAACATATTTAATTAAGTCAATACCACACTCTCCCCTGGTAACTCTAGCAAACGTAAATATCAAAACGCTAGTAAAAATATCGTAAAATGAAGCTATTTTGCCTAATTTTGGGGTTACTTTGCACCACACATTTTTGTAGTGAGTAAAGGCTGATAGAAGATTCTAAAATTGTTTAAAACTTCACCATTCACAGTTTTTAAATAAACAGTAGGCCTACGTAAGAGAGACCGGTATCTAGGAATCCTCAAATAGAATGAAATAATCTGGCAATGCATATGTACGTATTTATATACAAACATACCTTATGTTTTGTATAAAGTAACGCTATCATAAATAGAAATCGTTCCCATGGAAACTATTAAAACAAGTTTTGCTGTGCCATTGTACGGTAGTTCTACTACTGTTTTTCACATGCGCTGTATGTAACCATGTCTTAACGGAATAGGAACCTTAAGGGCGCAGTTTACCACAATTTTCATCACCATTTATTTATTTTTTATTTGTACCAGATATTTTTTTAATTATTTTATACACAAAATGTGACTAAATTTGGCTCTAATAAAATTTTTTTATTTCTCATAGTTTTCGCGTAATGGCTTGTTAAATTCATAATTTGCATGTTTCCGTTTGAACGACTACACTAACACCAACTAATATACCAAACTCAAAAAAATCACAATTGATAAATACATTGCAGGCTACAATGACATGCTCATAACATTAAAGAATAAAAATTATTTTAATTTAAAAAATGCCAAAACTGAAAATAAAAATTTAAAAAAAATCTATATTTTTTTAAATAATACTAATAATATTTATTCTTTAATTTTATGAGCATGTCATTGTAGCTTGCATTGTCTTTATTGACTGTGATTTTTTTGAGTTTGCTGTATCAGTTGGTTTTAGTGTAGTCATTAAAACGGAAACTTGCAAAATATGATTTTAACAAGCCATTACGCGAAAACTATGAAAGATAAAAAAATTTCATAAAAGCCAAATTTAGTCATATTTTGTGTCTAAAATAAGAAAAAAAAATATCTGGTGTAAATAAAAAATAAAATAATGCGGATGAAAATTGCAGTACACCATGCCCTTAAGGCGGCCGCCTACCCCACGCTTCAAGTGCGTTGCAGCATGATTGTAAACAGGTTTTTTTCTACGAAAATATTCTACGTGTGCCCATTGTGCCAACGTACGAAAAGAAAAAAAACTTCAGACAAGGTCGGAACCTCATTGTTAAGACGCCACGCTAAATAAAAACACTGTTTCTAAGCCCTTCAACATGCCTAGAAACGGTCTTTTCAGACTCCCGTACTTCCATATGTATTAATCGGATGTATGCGAAACTCAGGTTGCGACCTGCACTGAACTTAGTTGCAGACTTTCCACCAATAAAATTATATGGTCACTGCTTAATGTCCTATAGTAAAAACCGTTCGGTGGGAACCTTGCGCGCGAGTTCAGAGCTTGGCTCGTTGAGACGACGCACAGTGGGCCGGATTGACTAACCATGGGGCAAGAAATAAAAAAAATCGAACTTTTATATTCGAGCTGAAACTTATGAGAATTTGTTCTACAAAGATTCTTTTGTGTGTCTACAAATTTTATTTGATTTCTGAAATCATATGAGGCCAGGAGGCAATTTCAAACTTTATAGTTTGGAGTAAATCCGGGGATACTCCCGTTTTATGTAAAGTATCCCATGTTTGTATGGAGTTTTTCCAGTATTAATTCACTTTAATCCAAGGAAATATTTTTTTATCTCGAACTCGATAGTTTAATTCACTACATTTCATAACCATGCATAATTTTAGCAGAAGTAGTAAAACAGTTTCATCCATCGAAAAACTTCTTATTTTTAACAAATTTTTAACCTAAATTTTGAATTTAAAAACCATTGCCACGGAGTGCCACGGAGTTATTTGCTATACAGTATGGAGATAACACTGCTGTAACGATATCCGAAAGATTCGGCTGCCCTTACTTGCCCCTTTTAGAGGAAACTATATTTTAAGATAGAAATGCGCGATAATCGCTTGTCATGTACGTGAACACGCTGGGAAGCTGGTTCCCACAGAGGCGCGCTAAAGAAACATATCCCCTTCGCGGAGTTGATATCGATGCACAGATATTTTTGATTTTTCATTTGTAAAATGGCATTCAGTCTGGCTTCACCAAGCATATGGTAAGGAATCAGTATTAGTTCGTTTTGTGCACAAAAAAAACTGCAAGAACATCACTGGAACGTGGGGCACGAACTCTCCCTTGGGATAAATGTGCAGAATGCTAAATTTAAATGGAGTATTGTTTCGTAGTAGGAGTTTTTATATGGTACTTTTAAGTGGTGGTTGTATTACACAATTTGTGGAAATATGGTATTAATACCGCATAATAACCCTATATTTATAATTTTGGAATTAGGTTCGAATTTTGTCAGTTGCAGCAGAATGGAAAAAAACAATCCTAGAAATCAGAATTATAGTTTAGTTTCAAATAAACTTAGATCCATTTTCGTGACCATAGCAAGGTGGCACAACGGTTGGTTCGGTGGACTCACATTCGGAAGGTCCTGGGTTCGATCCCCGGATCCGGCCATCCAGATGACGGTTTTTCATGGTTTCCCGGCATCACTCCAGGCGAATGCTGGGATGATCCTTGGTGTCGACGAGAAGTAAAGCCCACTTACCTTACCTTCGAGACCATAGAGATATGTCTTTTTTCAAATTTTCTTGACTTTTTTCAAATATTTTAGTAGATGGAAGAAGTCAAATCGAATGCTCTCCAGGTTCCAAAAAATTTTTTCTTCGTGGCTAAACACTGATGTTCTTTTGAAACTGAATATGCTGCATGTACAAGTGGCGTAAATACTACTCGTGCATGTACCTAACAAAGAGGTCGCCCGAAGAAAGCTTATGACGAGGCAGGTGAAAGAACGAAGAAGAAAATTAATAAAAGTTCATCAGATATTTTATCTACGCCACAAACTGCAAGAATTTTGTCAAATCGTTTGAGAAGAAAAGGAAATAGAGTAGGAGCTGCAAGTGTGAAATTATTTAGCAGTAGTAGCCCAAGATCTACACAAAGCATGTCCAAAAAATAATGTGTTTGAAAAGAAGTGCATTCCATACACAGTAGAAGAAGCTTGTCATTACTTATAGAATCAAAATTATCAAAACATTCGAACAATTTGCTCAGACTTTCTGCGAAGAATAAACATGCAGACATCTATCCCAGCTATCGTAGGTAAACTGAAGCAGAAAAGGAGGCATGTCCAGAAAATATTCAGTATTCAGAAGGCTCTTGTGAAGTTACTTTACAGGACTTATTGGACCATACTTACAAGAGAATATTGGAAATAATGGAAGCATATAGTGAAGGTTAGCTCATTCTGATTTGCAAGTGGGGATTCGATGGGTCATCTGGCCATTCCCAATATAAACGAAAATGGGAAGAAAACGATGCAGCTAGTGACGGACGTGTGTTCGTAACATCTCTTGTACCCTTGACACTGAAAAGAGAAAATGGAGAAGTGGTATGGAGTAACCCACGTCCTAGTTCTACACGTTTCTGCTGACCTATACGATTGCAGTTTTTGAAAGAAATAAAGGAAGTTTTCAAAGAAGAGGAAAAATGCTTCCAAAACCAAATTGACAACATTCGTTCCTTCAAGACAGAGACAACTGAAGTTAGTAACTCTCTACAGTAAACAATGATAGATGGGAAAGTTCTGAATGCACTGACTTACACCAGTACTCTTCAGTGTCCCATCTGCAAGATGACAGCTACAAGTTCTGCATCCTGGTCAACTCAAAATCCAGTTGATTCTTCTTCTTCTTTGAACTTCGGCCTCTCTGTCCTACATATATACATACGGTTCTTGGAATTTGTCCTGGCAATTTCCTGCAGATTTAGTGAGTATCGTACTTAATATTTCTTGTGCTTACATATATTTAATTGCTAAAGTCTTAATTTAACGTTTTTATTCCCTTGTTTTAGGAAAGAAAACAAAACCATGATGAGACTGCAAGGATCAAACTGTGGTAGAGCAAAAATAAAACAATTTGAAGAAGACAAGGTTTTGGCTCAGTACAGATGGAAACACAGCCAGGAGATTTTTTTTATGACCCGGACACAGCAACGAAAGCAACTGGACTAGATAAATTGTTGTTACAAAAGTTTTCCGTAATATTGTTTGTAATTTCCGCGGGCATGCAGTAAATATTGATAAATTTAATTCATACTACAAAAATACTCGAGTATTATAAGAAACTGTATTGATGGTACGAGCTTATTCCCACTGTCCACAAAATTTTGCACCTTAGTGGATTGATTATCTCATAAACTATTTTACCCATGGGGCAGTTATCAGAGGAGGCACAGATAAAGATATCTGAAACTATAGCCTGTTTTTCAGCAGAAAATTATTCGTTTGGAAAATGTACAAGATTTGTTTAGCCGCCTTCTGTTGTCATCCGACCCTCTTATTAGTTAATTCGATGTCTGTCAATAAAATATCGGAATATTTTTCAGTGAAGTGAAGGATGACATGAACATGTTACTAGGAAACTTTGAATGTGCTGACGTTGAAGATTATAGAGAAGATGGCAACACTGCGGATGACTTCCGACTTTTAGACTGCTTGGTAGGCTATAAATAAGTACACATTTAAAGTACAGGTCCATAAACAGGCTACCAATTATAAGGTTTTACAGTACATATTATGTACATGTAATTAATAATCAAATTAGAAATAAATTTATTTTCATTTGAATATGTATATTTTAAATATATGCTGTTTAAATGACTGTTTAATATTTATATCATAATATGGAGGATTTTCTGAAAACTGAAAAATTCATTAAATTAGCATTGGTATGAATAGAGACCATTAAAAAACTATTAAACTGCTAAAAAATAACGTACATTATAAAGTGACCCTAATGACGATCTGCCGATGCTATAAATGCTATAACTTTAATGTTATGACAAATATAATCGCATCTCTGATGGGTTTTTAAGTAACTGTCTTTATTTGCTTGAGTTTGGCTATTGAAGTACTTGTGTGGGCACATGTTATTTCTCATATATTAAATAAAAACTGTATTCTCTACTTAGTAACAATTTTTGTTACTTCCTCGTAGGCTCCGTTTGAAAATAATATTCGACATAATCTATCAAGCATCTGTTACGGATCTTTGCTTGTGATAAGGTAACGTAATGGATTTGGTGGTTCCTATTCCATTAATTTCCGCCGCAAATTAGGTGATGTTTATATTATGTTTGATCAAAATGCAACGTTTACTTCTTTCTGCAATCTATCCACTGCAATTGGTAAGATTGAAGTAATTAATACTCAACAAAAAAAGGTGTGTATATAGTATGCAAATAAACCTAATTTACGACTTCTGTCTCACTCTCACCCCCCCCCCCAAGAAAATTGTCTAGTTCAATGTGAAATAATCCCATAACATGGACAACTATTTTTTACACTCAGGGACGACTAAACTTAGCATAAAATCCTTATTTGACATCGAATCGAAGGTAAGATGATTTTTTGCCCCATGATTATTCAATCCGTCCCACTGTGCGACGCTGCATATGATGCGCGCTTCAAGGTCAACCTTACTGTTCCGTCGCTTTTGAGCCTCTCACGCGCGGGTCCCGTGGTGAAGGTAATGTTAAATATCCCCCGTAAAAGCAATATGTCAGGGTGAATAGCGATTACTGTTCACCTGATATGCCTTGCGATTTCCCCAGAGATAGAACCAACAAATATACACGTGAGAGAAATTTCGGAGGCGTTTGGCATCTAAGGTGTCAATAAAGATGGAATGATGATGAATCAGCGACGGAATACAATTGCTAGCGAAACTGGAGTATCTTGTAAAACCTACCGGCTGACTCCAACGTCCCACTGTTTCGCACATGTACCTCCGCCGGGAATAGAATCAGGTTCACCTTGGTGGAATCCGCAGACTCTAGCCGCTTCATCACCACCGCCAAATGTTATGCCAGACATTTAGAGAAGTACTTGCGGAACATGTTAAATAATCTGTATCTTCCAAATCTGTTAATTTGTTGATGTTTAAAAATAACATCGCACTTTATGTCAGCCAATTTAGGATGCATTTATGGGCGATTATATTTGCCTTTATGAACAAATATGGTTTAAAATATTTCAGTAATTTAATAACAATAATTCACCTTACATCAGAAATGGTAGGGAAAGGAATATTTCGCAAGTTCAATGTCCAGCATGTTAGAATCAAATATCCTATGCATACTCAAGCCCCTACCATTTGTCAGTTAGGTGCTACTCGCTGGAACAGCAGACAATGAACGAATAGACGGGGCTTGAATATGCACAGAACAGTGGATTCTAACATGACGGTCGTTGAACTCGCGAAATACTCCCCTGGACATGGGCAAAGACATAGAAGCACTCTGAGAGCACCGATATCTCAGGCTCGGAGCCACGGTGAGAGTGTATTGTCCCTCTCGCTCTCCGGTGTGGTTGGGAAAAGGGGGGGGGGGGACGACACCGCGTGGTTCAGCGCTAAGGCGGCACGGCAAGCCGCGCAGCGTTTGATTTTTGGCGAGTGGGATATTATATAAAGTAAAGGAACGAAGGGAAACTGACGTGGCGGACAGTAATACGGTGCACGGAACGTGTGACCCGTCATTATCGAATCCTCGATGCGTCCGATCGTACAAGATGAGCAGAAAAAAATTCACTGTTTAATTCCGCCTGGGAGTTGGAGCTACTTGTATGCGAGTATTGCAACGGTGCGTAATGCCTTGTTTGTAATACCATATTAGGTTATTTAAAAAGATCGAACTTGGAGCGTCATTATAAAAACAGTCATGCCGCCGAATTTGAGAAGCTTAGCCAAGACGAGAGTCCTAGAAAATATTATTTTAGAATTTCGTAATGAAACTTAGACAACAATTTCATACCGTAATGTATATTGTATCTGCAAAATTGTAAGTATTTCCGCCCGTAATTGACCTAGATAATTAACATTTTGTTTCATAATTACATTGATCTACATTGAAGTACAAGTATTAGTTTTGTTTTATGGATGAGAACGACCTGTAGGTTTGTAAGTCTTAAAAATGTTTAGCGAAGAATTAATATCAGCTATGTTTTGTCTGGCATGTATGTACTGGAGATGATAACGTACACAGCATGATTCAGTTACTAATAATTGATATAACAGGGACGGATTTTGGTAGTGTTAAGTTATATGATTGAATATAGCAGTTTGAATATTATTTGGAAATATCTGTTGATATTGACTTAACGTACAGTATGGAATAGTTTACTATGTGATCAGCCTCGGTTGGTTAATGAATGCTGAGATAATATTGTAAGGTATGATTCGTGTGGAAGATAAATTGTTTTCGGAAATATGGTTTTATTTTGATACAGAAAAATCCGAAATGATAATTTGATTGTAGGTTTGATCTAACTTGATAATTTAGTAGGTATTTTGTAAATCGAATAGTACAAGTGACGTTGGGCTATGGATTGAGTGATGCTAGGTAGCGCTTAACAGTAGAATAGATAGTATGTAATATTTTACTGGTAGGGCTAGATGGTTACAGAAAAGACTGAAGACGATGCTATAGATAGGTATTGCGTCTATGTGTACTGATAACTGTACGGAAGTTACGTTAGTTCGACATGATTTGGAGTAGTAAATAATTTATGGAAGTGTTCTTTGATGCTTCGTAACTTATTTTATCAATGTTTAAATTCAGAACAAGTGTGGAAGGTGAACATGGAGATAGTAAAAAAAATATGAATAACATTGGTAACATAAAAGAGAAGGGTAAGTTTAAAGAAAAAAGAGCTGAACTTGAGATTAAGAAACTTCATCGCAGAAATCAAATATATAATAATGTATGAGTTAATTAATAATTTTATTAAAGTTATATGTGAACAGGAAATTTTTCCTTATTCTGAGATTTGATAGGCGTAACTCGATTTTGGTAGTTTTATGTATTTTTTGTATAGGGCCTATTAAATTAGTTAAAAATCGAACTCTTAAATGTATGGATAGGTTCTGTATGATATAGATTTATTTGTAGTGATCAGCTCTAAAGGGTTTCGTTAATGGTAGGTTTTAATATGTTTGCAGAAAATATCGGAAACATTTAATGATGTATAGGATATCAGGTGAATAGGAATGTGGTTGCATAGTCAATTTTTATCACTTAGATTGCTATTACCAGGTATGTGTAAACTTATTATTCTAGTTATTTAAGCCAATGTTTGACTTGATTAGATATTAATAGGGTAGAAAAAAGAGGTGCATTTATAGTTCATGTGTTGTAACTGAATGACTCGTCATATGTTTAGGTTAAACATTGTATCAATAAGTACATGTAAGTTTTTAATTTCTTTTGATTAGTGGGCTTAAAGTTCGACTGAAATGATATATATGAAGAGTGAGATGGAAAGATCTGAAGTAACTTGGCTGTAACTCTTAAAAGGTAACTCGTACAAACAGACTCCTAACAGAATATACTTGTCAAGGATTAGTTTTGTGAAACAATATTCTTCGCGAAACTTCTCTCCGATATACAAACCGTCCTTACAAATACGGAAGGTAGCAAAGAAATTCAAGTTTTTATATTTGGTATTCAAATTCAGCTCGTTATGTTACATAAAGAATGATGTTCGCCATTGGGAATCACTGTGTAGCCTTGCGTGTGGTGTAACTTACCGTTAGCAGTTGTTAGCGTACCGACATCTCGCGCCCTACTGAACCTGGGTTCAATGGGATGTTTAGCTATATTCACTGTTTTAGCAAACTTTAGGTTCATCTTTTAAATGTTGTTTTTATGAACAGTTGTAATTTTGAATGGTATGAATTTTGATGGAATCATGTAAAGTAAAATATGAATATCTGTAGTATTTGAATAAAAAAATTACTGATCAAATTTTTCAATGTTGTTGGTAGAACTATAATATTTGTTTCTACACACACTAATGTGATTATTTTCTTCATAGTTAGGTTATGTGTCCGACAATTATAAGTGTGTGTTTGGTAGGAAGATGAGTAATGTAGAATTGCTAGTTCTGTGTATAAGTTTGACCTCGTGATAATTAATGAAATAAGGTTTATGTATTTTCTTTACCTATGGAAACATTAGGGTGAGTGAGAGATTTTGGTTGGTGTTCAACGTCGATTACTTTAACGCTGGAAGATTTGATATGATTTAGAATGGTTGGGTTCAAGTCGGACTGAGTTATGAACCTGAAAGGAAACTAAGACATATTAGACCTGGAATGTTTGTGGAAGAAACTCATGAAGGTACGAAATATTCAAATTAATTTCTAATTTACATACTGTGTATGAAAGTGAATAGAGAAAAGTGTTTACACATAAAAATTATTAGTTCCCGCTTATTAGTATGATGTCTGTTGTAGGTGAAAAGCGAACGTCTTTAATGGACGGGATCGTTCAGTGATGAAAACTAACTACAGGGTTAACATTCTATATCTATGCTTGTTAACTGTTTCCGCATCGTGTATACATATCTGCAATATGAATTAAAAGCATGGAATAATATAGAAACGCGACTACATTTTTATGTGTAGCTATATTACTATAGCAAGTAGTTTTCTTGTTAAATTTGAGAAAGCACTAGTGTAAATCCGAAAGAAATGCACGTGGTGTCGCTCACTGAGACATGTGATTTGCTATGTGTTGTGTGTCTGGTGATGTGATTGGGAATGTATGTGCATAGTTATGTGTGGAGCTAAGAGAGTGTTTGTATCAATGCGTCAAGCAGTGGACTTGAGTTTAAGTATATTTAGTCGGCTTATATATGAATAAATGATAATAAGTAGATAGGTTATACAGTAGATATGTAATTTTCTTTACGCTTCGTCGTTGTGTGATGCCGTATGTTACCAGACACCGCACAGTGGTGCAAGCAGAGTCCAGAGTCCAGAGTCGAGTCATGTTGTAACATGCGACAGCGACATGCGAGAGTGCTTATCCTGCACTTCCCATACTCATGTCTCGCACAGCACAGCAGTATGCACATGGGCGGATGTTACCGACACCATGCAGGTGTCAGAAAGTCATGAAGGCATTGTCATGTGACATTGCACCCTTTTGCTTCTCTCTTGACTTTGAAAAGTTCAGACAACTACATCACGCACTTGTGTGCGTGCTTACAGCTACCTACATTATATTCTCGTGTACTCAGTGAAATATATTACGAGAACTACTTCGATTTTAATTGTACAGGTTGAATTCGATACTTCGGCATATCCATGCTACTCTCCTAAAAACAAAAAGGTTATAGGCAAATTCAAAGACGAAATAAGTTTGCTCTGCAAGGTCCTTAGTTCATCATGTCTTTGAGCATTGGAAACATTAATTAAATCTCATATTCTAACTTCTACAGCATCTACATGTCAGTCGACAACAGTCAGGTCGTTCAGCAGTTAATTCTTAACATGCTTAGTCTCTTGTCCGATAAACGACAAGTCTCTGCGAATACTAGTGATACGTTATTCCGTCAATTAATTTTCAGAACTTTTAACACTTCCAAACTCGGAAATATTATTATGACTCACGGTCGGGCATGTAAGATAAACTGACCGAAGACTCTTCTAGACCATTTCTTATGTAGATCAAGTTATTTCGTCATAACTAGAAAACCCAAACTTTTGTTTCCAGCACAAACAACTCATGTCTTTGAATTCAGTAGAAGGAATGTATGTGTCAACATGATCATCATACATACACGTGATGCAAATGTAGGTAATCCACACAAAACAATACCAACAAATTCGTACTGTTTGTATACATCTGGCACAAATACAAGCAGTCGACACCTACATGTTGTCGCATGCAAAAGTATTCCTTGAACACAAGTCTATTTCTCGCAAGCAATTTCATCAAACACGTTTACAGATTTCAGCTAAGTTTTGTTCGGTGCCACAACCTGTTCGTTGTCACTTCACTGAAAACAACCAATTACTTTTATAGCCTGTATAACACGAGCTAACTGTTGGCATTTTGCCTGCTGTAGCGATTTAGAGTATAGATAAAAATTTTAAATTTGAAGCTCATTCTGTTATTCAGGTAAACTAAGAAGTACACATGTCTTCCCCACCCGTGATGAACCTGAAATTGTAGATCTGACCATGTTAGGCAATAGGATACCATAACGTGGTTAGTGGACTGTTTTACCAGCCTCTGTTACATGCACAGGAAGAGTAACTTTCTGTTTGATAAAGTCCACAATACTGAAACAAAAATGTACGATAGAATGTTATTTATACTTTTGCAGCACATTTTACTCCCTCATATCGTAGAGTGAAGACTGAAATATCAAGGCACTGTATCGTCGACTCTCTTATCAATAGTCTGCCAGTTGAGCTTCACGTTCCCGGATATAAGTTTTGTGGGCCAGGAACAAATTTTAAGAAGACGTTAGCGTGTGGTGACAGTAGTATCAAACTCTTGACCATGCGTTCTATTGGCACGATGTTGCCTATGGCTAATACAAAGATTTAGAATTTAGGAACGAGGCAGATAAATTACTTTTATACAGGGCCAACAAAATACGCAAAGGTCAGATACAGGTATTGGAGACAAATAGCAGCTTGTGGTGTCTCCAACATATTGAATGCCAACGTTAAGTTAGTTATGTGTTTGCATCCGTACAACACTTAAAAAGTGTAAAACGAATTCCAAGAGAAATAATCCTATTCCAAGAAAAAACTGGGAAATGAAGATTGAAGGCCTCTTGCCCTCACTAATTCCAGATATAGGAACCCTGGTCGGTATTTCAGGTGTAGCAACAATCACTGTAAGTACAGTGAAGATAGCTTCTAATGACCAAAAACAACTGGACAAAAACATTCGTTACAACTGTAATCTGGATGAAATTACTATGGGTAAACAAATGGACAAGGTTTGTTCATTTTCTGTTCGTACTGTGGCAGAGGTGCATAAAAGAAGAAAATGAAGCATCGTGCGTAAAGATCATAAGGTACCTGCCCAGATGACCACTTACAAACTTCGGCATAGAATATTACGGCCACAAAATAAAAATACAAAATATAAGGTGAGAATATACGCGCAGTAAACTATCATATAACCCCAAACAAAACAAATGTGTTATAATAAGCCAGGATACATTAAATGACTCCAGTACACTCTACTCTGAGTAGCGTACAAAAAGTGTGGGTGAAAAGCTGAATATTACAATAGTCTCGGGATTTTGCGTTTACTGCCCGAACTGTGCAAGTACCTTAAAATACTCTACTGACATACAACTAAAGCCCGCCACACACGGTACGATATTCCTTACAATATTGTATACTTGGAGTCGTACTGGCTCGGCTACTAGCTTCTCTACTCACAATCTTGCCTGCTACTAGCAGCCCTGCGAGCTCAGGTACTGGATTTGCCTAATTGCCAGCGTCCTATTTTTGTTGCGAGCTGCACTGCAATATTTAAGCAGCGGCCAATCAGAATTCATCAAAACAACAACACTAGAAGTTTTGGCGCGTGCGATTATTGAGAAACATAAACACTGAGGGAAAGAACTGGACGAAAGAGCAGTTTACATTTTAGGTGCGATTTTTCGGAAACATGGAAGGAAATAAGTGGA
The DNA here is from genome assembly GCA_003012365.1 of Medauroidea extradentata. NCBI lineage: Eukaryota > Metazoa > Arthropoda > Insecta > Phasmatodea > Phasmatidae > Medauroidea > Medauroidea extradentata. The sequence goes on from PNEQ01128346.1 coordinate 16,120, forward strand.
CGAAAGGCCATCTGAACTGACTGCAAAAAAAAAAGTAGGAAGTTCCAGCAATAATAATTTCGTAAGTCGACAAAACATACACAAACACAAGGTAGCCACAATTTTCCTACTCAAGTTCTTCCAAAATAACAAGGGTGCTGCGATTCCGATTCCATCGTAACAGCCATTTTCTTGCTCAAAAAGCTCTTTTTTTACATTCCTTTGTGCGTCTGAAGCAACGAGAAGGGTCACTGCGGCAAGTTTTCGTCGCTTGGACAGATTAATGTTGTAGAGAAAACTTTCTTTACAAAACAAGCAAGCCAGCCAGTATCGTGTGCAGCAGAAACTTGTAACGCACCTAGTGTAATGGCTTGTAACCTACCCAGTAAAGAAACTAGTACACATTCTAGTAAGCGAACTAGGAGGGAATATTGTATCGTGTGCGGTGGGCTTAAGAAACACAGAAATCACCAAACTCATGGAACGTAATCATTTGGGTCTTTCGTGCCTAGCAAAATATGTTAAGCAAATTTAGCTTCATTCAAAAAAATTTATAAAAAAGCTAGTGCGCCAATGCCTTTGTGTCAGTATGTCTGCGTCAATCATCCTGCGTGGCAATACTTCCGAACATAGAGCTACATTCAACCCATCCATGGAACAAGTAGTAGTAGACTAGAGCAATGGTCTCGTTGGTTTAAAAAAATTTACCATCCATGGCTAACAACAAACCAAATAAAAATGCATTGTTTCGTTATTTGCGAAAGGAACGAGTGATAAGAAAGAAATCATTATTTCTACTGGATACATAGCTAATTTCATCAACAAGTCTCTATCAACAGATATAGCTTCGAACAAGGTGGAAATCCAAACTTTTTCAGGCGGAAATATTCTCCAGTGAAAATATAGACTTTACGAAACAGGACTTTATTGGTGCGATGCTAGGGTTCGAAGTCAGAGTTTACTAAGCAGGAAAAAAACACATGTGCCTTCGTAGCCTGTTAATGTTATTACAGTAAATGTGATACACATAAATTCTAATTTGGCAGGTAGCATTTATGTGTTGGAAAGCCTAGCAGCTCGACATATTAGTTTTCACAAGTCGTGGAACCTGGATATAAAACAGCAGAATTACACTAAGTAACATTTACATCCTAATCGTTGAAAAGATTGTTAAGTTAATTACTCTGTCTGTGCTTGACAACAGCGACAAACAAATCGTTTTCATGACTAATGAAGTCACTCTACGACTACATTTGAAAATATGGGCCTACGGAATGCAAGAAAAAGTATTACAGGTAAGCGTTAAATTGAACCTAAGATCAGTAGGTAGAGAGCCGCCGGTGTGCTAACAGTTACTAGCACTAAGTTTCTCTGCGTGCAAGACTATAAAGAGAAGGCAGACATCATTCTCAACGTAGCACAGCGAGCTGAACTAGACGACCAAATTTTAAAAAAAGAAACAAGAAATGTATTGCTACCAGCCATGTTATGCAGGTCCGTTCGCACCCGGGAGAGAAGTTCGCATACCGATACAACACCAGGATAGTTACATCCTTCCTTGCTAATAACTTTTGCATGCACGAGGCACCATTACCAAGACCAACGGTACTCACCCTTCTACCACAAAGTTTGTATGCAATTGTATACTTCACTTATTTAAACACATTATTCACGAGTTTAACGGTGGCGCTATCGATGAAATGAGGGACTCGATCATAACAGCCACAAGAAAAAAATTACTGCTCTCTTTCGCTCAATAATCATGCTACAATCTAAATGGCAGGTTGAGGTCCAGACAATAACTTTAAGATTCCTGTATACGAAAATGGAATTTCGAGTATTTCCTTCTCTATGTTGGTCGGATTCGCCGAGGACTATGAGAAAATAATTAAAGGAGCAAAACAGGAACGGGTCCTGTTGCTGACATCACATGTATCGATGCAGTATTAGGAGTTGGTGACATTACAGTGACAGTAACAAATTTAGATTGATTCGTCCCACATGTCATGTCCAGCACACATGAGAGGGTCAAGTTCCTTAATTATGTAAAGAAAGAAAAATTTATCGATATTACATTCAAATGTTGGAGTCTCGTCACATATCCCTCTCTAGTCTCAAACATACATAATCACTGGGTCGCAAAGACTTCATCAAGTACTGAAAATCCGAGCTACATCATACTCGCACTTCAGATGGCAAAAAACACCAAATTATGGTCGATAAATAAACTTTCGACAACTGTAAAGTTAAAAATGTCGAAATATTTTCGAGCAGCGAAAATTACACACATATTGAATTGAATGCATCGTTTGAGCCGGCAAGATGTATGCTACTCTACTATTCATATTCACAGTTCCGAACAACATACTATGGGCGAGACTCATATATGGTACTGTCACCGCAAAAATATCGCGAAATAGCACATTTGTTGGTCTTTGACACATCGATAAAAACGAGCGAGTTCAAAACAGTACATTTGACTGCAGAATTGAAATATTTTGCAAGGAAAACATTCCACGATGTACGGCTGCTTACTACATTACTATGCACGAAACAATAGTGAACAACTACTTTTTCTCGGGCTTGGTAAAATTACCGAACATGGAACTCATAAATAACTAATATTCGAAGATTGGCACAACAGTCACTATCATAGTCCAGAGTCAAAACAATTTCGCGCTTAAAGAAATCGGTGTGACTTATGAATATGTGGTTGTGGGACCTGAACCCAATCCTTCAGTCCCCTGTACCAGTGGAAACTCCTGAATGAGAAGAGATGATAAACTAACACATGGCTTAAGAGGACGTGGTACATAATACAACTCTAAAAGCGTTAACCTATAACTGTAGGTTTCTTGAAGCCAATTAACGAAAATTAAACAATAGCATTCCTAGACAATAGTATCAGCAAACGTTTTAAACTAAATTGTTTCCAGTGTTACGAACTTCTGAAACACAATCTCTGACGCCAGAACCTCGTGCGTTCGGCGCAAGACATCGCGAGTAACGAATTAGTAATTTTGGATAAATATTTACTTACATAGTTGGCAAATATCGTTATCTAGGATTCTCATTGAGTATTTTGTACATATTGGCTTCGAAAAAGCGTATAAATCAATTAATGTTTACAGCGTTTATTTAGCTTCCACATACTCTTAAGAAACACTTTCATGGACTTTACTGGAACGAGGTTGTAATACAGTATTATTAAGTATCAGATGAAATCGCCGCACTACTAAATAAAGAATTGAAGACTGTACACGTAGTGGGATTAGAACAAAAAAAAAGAATTTAACAAATTTATACATAAAAGACGAGGAAATAGTAGAGGTGCAAAGGGAATACAGATCTCCGTCACTGTGTAAACTTGCGAGCAAGTTTGATTGTGATTTTGAAAATGCAGCGAAAAATTCACAGTTTTTGTGCAAATAGCGTTGTAGTAACTCTACACAAAACAAATAAATACATTCTGTCCGTATTATTACACAAGACGACAGAAGAAAATAGTACCACCGACAACTTAATGGTGATTATATCACCCACTTTTTCCTGCCCAGAATAAGTTTCTGACTCGAACCCAGGTCATCCCGACTCTGAAGAAGCTATGTGTCAGTGAAGATGCATCGGACTACTGCTACTGCATCGAACACATTTTACGGGGCATTACGAAATCGCGGGAATAATGATATCATCAGCTCTCGAGTACATAAATATTCAGAAATCAGTCGGAAAAATATTCAGTCGGGGTCAGAAGGTTGGGCGAACAAGATGCAACCAATTTCCCCCTTTAAATACATACGTAAGTGGTAGTCCTAAGGATAGGAGCATCTCTGGGGTGCCGGTTTTCTGTACAGGTATTTGGCAGAAGGTGAAAGAAACGAACACTGGCTATTTCGACTGTTATCAACATCATACGAGCGGTCTCAACAACAAATGATATGCTGTACGCCGGGAAAAGTGCAGTTCACTACATGAGATAAGATACTCCACTTCCTGCTACCATGAATCAAGTGATCCAATTTGCTACAAATTATTAAGAAAACAACGCATATCTACCACCAGCCTTCGTAAGCACCGAGATAAATTCTCAGGACTGTGTGGTCGAATCATGTGGAGAACACCCGTTAACCGATTATTTTTCTCAATCCTTACATAAGGCTTTTACCTAGACCTGCAAACATCGAAAAACCATTTGGGCATCCTGTCACTACCTGTTCTACTAGGCCGTAATAAGACACAGTGCACGAATCGAGCAGTGAACCGAGAGCATGAAAGCTGCGGTGTTCCACAACAGACAACAATGTTCCAGCTGCAGTGTTCAACAAAATAGCACACTTGCAAAGTCAACTACAACTTTAAAGACTAGAAATTCACGTGTATGACTCAGTGCTGAAATATAATATCAATGTATAGAATGTTTAGATTAAAAGCATGTAAACTTAGTTTGTAATAAATTATAATTTTTTTTATACTTGGCCAGGACTAGGCGAGCAGTGATCAACAGAGTAAGATATCAGGGACTGTGCCGTGGTCGACGGACGTTGAGAATCTAAGCTGGCACGGTGTATGAGTATGGTTGAAGCATGTGGCTTCAAGGATTGCTATGTTGAGCAATTAACGTGCCTTAACGTAACTCTAGGCAAAGTCTACAAGCGTCAGGAATTGCGGCAAACACTGTGGGCGTCAATTTATATAGTAACGTAACTTGTGCGGCACCATTCGTGAAGATAATGGGAAAACTACACATTGCGGCAACTCTGATATGAAAATACGTGACCTGGACTATCTACAGTAAACAAGGTAGATATGTTATGGGGCTCCGAGCGCAAGAGGGTCCAGGGTCCGGATTCTCGGATTCGCGTCCGCCATCTTGAATGACGTCACCACCGCCATATTGGATTACATCACCCGGCCGCCATATTGTTTCCCGCCACCATCTTGTTTCCTGCCGCCATCTTGTTTCTGGTAGCCATCTTGTATTACATCACTTTCAAAATTTTCCAAAATTTCCCAAAATTAAAAAATTTCTAAAAATCATTTTCGATCCATCCCCCATCTTGGAATGAATTCCCCCTCCCCCCTAATTTCCAGTCATTTGTTTACATGTTCTGGAGGCAGCCATATTTAATTTTTAAATACCTGCCAATTTTCATTAGTCATTTGTTTACATAGCCTGGAGGCCGTCATATTTATTGTTTAAAATTCCCCTGCCAAAATAATATATTATAATATTTAAATGCTTGGAATGACCACCAGGGGTTTGAGCCGCCTTCTTTCTTTTCTTATTTACTCACTTGAACCGTCTCCACCAGTATACGTATGTGCTTAAGGACGACAGGTAATGTACGATTGGCAGGACTCTCACACCTATCACCAATATATTTTTTTTCATGCTTACCTCCAGACATCTAGATTGACAAGTCATGACACGTATAATATCTCACCAAAGTAATTTGTTTTTATTTTTGTGTAATAACATAATTATTATTCCTTTCAATTAATTATTTCAATTTTAAAAACAGTTTACAGTAATGTAAATGTGTTCTATGTAATCACTGTTTGAGTGTACAAGGACTGGTGCATCTGATGCTCTTTAACAAAAGTTATGACAGGCAAATAATTTCTCACAACACACAGAATTTTAAGTTTTAAAATAAAAACATTTATTAACACTATATACACAAAAAATATGCACACTATATACATATTTACAATTATGGTGGTGGCTGGACAGGTCCTCACCACTCTTCTGCAGATGCCTTCATTCTGGGAAGCCTTTGCACTGGAATAATCACTGCATATCTCATATACGGTACCTGTTGTTGCCCTCACTTTTACCCTGGCTTGGGACCAGCAACACTACTGTTCTAAAGTAGTGCAGGCAGGTTTACAAAGCTGAAACTCACAAACCATTAAATACAGAGCACAAACACAGGAAATTAAAAAATTTAAACACTGAAACTCACAACCCAAGGAACAACATACATCACAAGAACCCATTAAATGCAATATAGACAGGAGAAAATCTTGAAGTTAGAATAACCTACATATCTAGAAGGCACAAAAATTATGATAAAAGAAGAGAGCTATACATGATATTTACAAGAAAAAAACAATGATTCACAATATTTACAACAAGGAAGAATGTATACCAGTCCATAATATTTACAACTCAATGTAACCATAAGGAAGAGTATGAATGCCATCTTCACAGATGAACCGCTTGTCGCTCCTTCAACTAAGGGCAACCTTATTAGTGACCTTGGTATGTACATCATGGTGGTGAGAGTGAATAGCATTCACATACACCCGTTTTTCTTGCTGTTGCTGATCCAGGACAGTCTTATAGTCAGCAATTGCGATTTTTTTCTTCACTGCAGATTTCTGGACCCGTTTAGCTCTCTTTACTTCTTTACCTGCATACTTGTAGCAGTAGAGTTTTGCTCGAAGGCCTACGAATTCCGTCATGACTCCTCCACCACACTCATCTTTAAACTTTTCCAACACTTTCTTGTTAGTGAGCGAGTAGCTAGGATGATTAGGTGGGTATGAACCGGTGTCGAATTCCGACATGAAGCTCGAGTCTGCAGTTAAGTCGTGGTAGAAATTTTGTGTCCTGATGGCATAGATGAAAGAGTCTGTATCCATGTATGAGAGCTCAATGTTATCCCCATAACAGGCCTTCATCACATCGTAATGGAAGCGATACATTAAAGTCTTGGAGAGGTCCAACACTGCAAAACCTGCATATATCGACTTGTCGAACAGAATATCTTCTTTCTCTATCATTACCAGGGACAAAAGCTCGGAGTAAATTACTCTATCCTTGAATGATAGTTTCGCGATGAGCTTCTTCACACGTGTGTCTCGGCATACAAGTTCCATCCGCTGCCTTCTTCTCTTATTCTCCATCAACTTACCAAAGACCGAGTTATTGGCAAGCTTGAAGAAATCCTTCTCGAATTCATTTTTGGCAGCTTGTCGTTTTGCGGTGTTCAGCTCAATACAAGGTTTGAGCCAGGGACTCAGCTCGAATCGACGAACCCTATGTACTTTCACCACTTTCAATCCATGCTGGACTGCCTGCTTGAGATTTCGGTAGTGTACTACATAGTTCTTCTTTTCTTCCAGAGTAGTTATTAATTTCTTCTGTTTGCTTCCAGGAGGGCACTGATTCATAGGAAGAAAAGGCAAGTCCTTATGTGCTCTGTGGAGCTCAGCAGGGTACTCGACATCACATTCTATGATGTATCCTAATGGTCCCTCTTCTGATAACTGCATAAAATCAATGTCAGTGTCCACCCATTCAAAGTCCCACAGAGGTAGTGGCAGGCACATCTCCCAACGATACAAATTGTTCGCATCCAAATATTGTTTGTATTGAGATGACTTAGAGGCATCATACGAGTCTGGAGCATAGGTATTGTTTGCTACAATATGGTGGTTAATGCATTGTGCTACACCTCCCCGGATCCCAGACTCTATAAACATATACATATAGTACTCGACTAGCAGCTCTAGTTCAACACCTGTCATGCGCAGCATTGCATCGAAAGAGAAACCAGGAAGTCTATTGTAGTGAGTACAGTCAAGTCCATATGTACTAATAACAGCCGCCTAAAATCTTCAAAGACATCGCACAGGAGAAGAACATCTGTCATGAGGTACACATCACTGTAGTTGCCTAATGTCTTGCAACCAAATTTGGACCAAACATTCTGTGCATGAATAAAATCAGTGTCTGAAATGCAAGAAATGGTGAGTCGGTTGTAGAAGTCTTCCTTCTTGGGTAGCTGAGTTTCTTAAATTTTTCCCCACGATGTAACATAGTCATAAGGGAAAACACCTTTTCTCCTTGCCAACTCCATCTCCTCAGATCTGTAGAACTTGGCGGTGTTGGTGAACTGGCTAACAGGTAGGTTCTCGGCTAGCTGTGCAAGACTGGACAACATGAAACGAAAAGTATATATGAATTGGATAGCGAATCGGTTCCCAAGCTGCGTCGAAAAAGTAATGAGCTTCTCTTCCGAATGCGGAATTATGAAAATATCTTTTTCATCATAAGCTAGCTCCTTGACGATAAAGTGCTCATCATAACTCTAGTTATGGAAGAGTACCGGAAGCTTCTTCGGACGGTGACGGAGCATGTTAAGTTCATTGCACGAAGGGCCCAGATACTTGCCTGAAAAATGGCAATGGTCCTACACTTTATGATTATTATTTGTGAAGGTGGAAGAGCAGTAACAGCACTCCTCGGCAGACAGATGATAGAGCAACTCAAGATTGCTCAAGGCTTTCATGGGCTCGCTCACTTCATATATCGCCTTTACTTTTCTTGCAATTTCAAGCACTTTTTGAATGAACTTTTTCGAAACATTAGGTTCATCTTCTGTTCCCCTGTAGAGTATGGGCTCTGTCAGTAGACATGTAGTTTTTGCCGCAGGAAACTTGTCATTATCCACATTCACATACAATTCATAGCTATATGGAACACGCTTTTGGTATGCATAGGTATGTGATGTAGCAGGGTTTGGCTGAGAAGTGTGAACAGGAAGTAGCATCGCCTTGAAGTCTGAATACACTACAATAGGAAGTTTGTCCGCATTTTGGTAGTTCTTAAATTTCAGTGTAGGCCTCCATCCGTTTTTCTCATACTGAGGCATTGTAACATGAACAGAAGTATGAGCTTTGCAATATCTCTTGTGCTCTTCAAGACACTGTTTTCCTGAATGACCAGTCACACGAGGTATGTCATGGTAGTAGGTAAGACACCTCTTGCATACATGGATCGCAATTTTATGAGCAGTGACCTGAGGTCGGATGAGGCGAGAAAAGTATTTGATGTAGGTGAAGTGGCTGCTGGATTCAGTGGTAAGAAGCAGCAGATCAAAATGATCTTGTTTCTCTTCATTAACGATCCGTACAGGAATAAATTTCATGTCATAATTTAAAGTAAACACATTGACTCTTCTGGATTATTTATCTCGAAGGTCTTGATCTGGCGCAATGGTGTAGGAAACTCGATCCCTGCACAATTGAAATTATATTCCAGATCAAGGTACCGCTGGTCCACTCGTTGAGGATCTTTTCCTTCCACAAAGCGAGCAAGGAGTGACCACTTGAAGTATTGGTGATCTTCATTCTTAGGGTTGATGATGGCTTCCCGAGCCTTGATGTCTAGTGGCAGGTCAATATAGCTGGAGGCATGCAGAGGGTCGAGCTTATTGATACAGAGCTGAAGATGCTTAACTGCAGCCAGAGTCCAACCACTACCTTTCACCATGTAGTCTTCCTCTTCCTGGCATATCTTCTCCAATCTGGCTGCAACAGCTTCCTCGATATCATCAATGTTGTAAAGAGGAATATTTTTGGTCTTAAAAGCTCTCTGGTCTTCCTCATCCTCATGTGGCTCTGGCTTACCATATAAACATTCAAGCAACATATTATATTTTATGGGACCATGTGTATTGATTTCCTCTATTAGCTGCCCAATTTTCCGTCCTCGCATCCCTTCCAAGTAACTGCAGATATCTTGGGCCTGAGTGGATGTGTTCTCGGCCACAAAAGTTCGCAGATTCCCACGAAATGCTGTCTCAGCTTCCACGAACCCATGCACTGTTGCTGAACCAACTCCAGCAACAATCTGTGGACGAGGTGGGGGCTTGGTTGTGGTACACTAGAGGGTCCTGCTTGATCCAGGCGACGACGTTTGGCAGCTACTGGCTGGACACAAGTCCCCGCAAGCTGTCTCTTCGGAGCAGGTCCGTTGCACTTTGCAGCATGAGTGCGAAAGTTGTCCTGCCCAGTAAACTCCTTCTGACACTTGGTACATGCGAAGGTCTTACTGCCCGGGCCAAATTTGCAGCTTCCTTAATGGCGGCGAGAATGACGAGCATGAGCAAACACAACATTTCAGAACTTGCAGTGAGATGAAGCAGGTTGAACAATATTTCCTTGGCAGGAACACAAGTGCTTGCACATTTCATCTTTCCGAGCAATGGTCTTCCCGCACTTGTAGCAAATCTGCAGGGATTCTCTAGACTCATTTGCCGTACAGTTGGTGGTAGAGGGGGTTGGGGGTGAAGGGGGTAGATGTGGTGGTGAGGGGTATAACAGCCCACTCCGTATATGGTCATGTTTGAGAATCCCGTGTTGCTATTGGTTGGTGAAAGCACTCGGTCTCCTGATTTTCTGGGAAACCCCTATACTGACACAGACCAGCAAAAGTCATTACAGGTTCAGGTTTGAACAGGTCTGTGAATGCTCGAGTCGAGTCACACCTGTGGTGCAAGCAAGGTGATATCACAAGCAGTGACTGTGCCCAGTACAGGTCTGCACAGGTCCATAGCACCTGGACAGTACATCCCTACAGATGAGAAAGGTATTGTGTCATGAGAGCAGGTATTCGAAATATCCCCCTCCTCCTCCGCCCACTTTGCACTTCTACCTCCTCCGCCTCCACCTCTCCTCCTATTCCTTATAGCACTCCTCTAGTCACCAGAGTATTGTAACACTTCTCTTGGCCTCGCCACTCTTATGGGGCTGGAGATAAGGGCTCAGGAGGGCTCGCGCCAATGAATCATAGCTCGTGACACACTTGTGATACATTCCAGATTATTGTTACGACATCACATGTTTGAACATAGTTACCTTGTAGCTTTGTAGCTGAAAATTTCTTACCTCACACAAATCTTGTACAACTCTATAAAACTTGAACTTGTATTTTTCATACGTTAACTTGTAAGTAGTAGTAATTGTTGATTTCAGACACAGTTTATAAATAATTTTCAGAAATCAATATTTTAGTTTACTAACACTTATACAATGCTGTTTATGTTAAAGGAGGTATTACTAAATTGCTAGGAAACAAAAATCATGAAAATTAATTTTATTGCGTTTATTTTTTTCTCCATGTAATACATACACGTACATACATCATACCAGCATTTCCCATCAAATACAAGAGTCCAACAACATATTACCACAACAAATATTTACATACATCATGAATCTTCAAGTAGGTACTTTTTAAATGTTTTTGAGTATTGCACGCACATGTTTGCGCACCAAGGAAGCAAGGTAGTCCATTCCTACAACAGGACACATAAATGTAGAATCACCAACAACATCCTGTCCTTCCATGGCTGTCTGGGCTTCAACATCGTAACTTAGAATTTGGTCACCATCTGCAGCATCGTCACAGGAAGTAGAGGCAGCTTCAGTCTCAGAGAGGTCTGGCGACAACAGTCGCTGCATAGTTAATTGCTTTTGCAGAAGTGCATGAGCTATAACGTCTTCATTGGAGGCAGGAAGCGGTGTATTGCTCCGCATGTTGAACACAACACATTTCCCTTCAGGGCAGCAGCCAATCATCTCTTGACAATGTTCCCAACTCGTAAGATAATGTGCCTACAGCCAATATTCGCCCAAGTTGCACTCTTCAGTGTATTCACGGTAGTTGCCTTCACCATCCCAGTAGGAATACTCCACACACTGATCTCCTGGCTTTACGTGATCGTAGTGCTCAGCAGGAGCGAAGCGCTGTATCTTGCCGCATTGGTGGTCTACAGAGAACTGAGTGTCTTCACAAAATGGTGGTTGTGGCAGAGCAGTGGCGGAGCGGTGGCGGTGCGGTGGTGGAGGTGTGGTGAGGGGGGTACTGGTTAAAAACCACTCATCTTCTACATGGAAAACTGGTACAATTTATCAGATGGTCACATACGACTGAAATGACACTTGATGTAGCAGAACAAACTTCCAGAAATTTCTGCTTCATTTTCACTTGCAGACTCGTCGTTACATGTTGCCTCCTCCATCTTGACTGATAATTAAGTATTTTCTTCACCAACATATATTTACATTTTTCTTTTGTTATTACCCTTCAAAAAATTTGCTGGTGAGAAATTAATATCATGCAACAGTTTTTCTCTATACACAGAGCACAGATGAGAAGCACAACCTGCTGTAAGGAATTGCATATGTGTAGTTGTTGTTACACTTATGTCATGTTGCAGTCCATCACATTTATCCACAACAACACACTCTGGTGTCTCAACCCCCTGATTTCATTTGGTCAATGGTAGTGGCAAAAATGGTTTGTATAAATTAACTGGACAGTTAACAACTTCACATGCAAATACAAGCTGTAACATTGCTTGTAGTGCGTGGTAAGAAGGGGTTGAACGTTACACGAAACTGGTTGCCATCTCTACAAATTAAAAAATATGTTCTGTTCAGAATTTCTCCACTCCACTGTTCACTTTCAAAATGAATTTCATAAATTACACACTGTTTGCTGGTGACTACGTAGGCATAGTTATCTGACCAGGGCTCGAACATGGGGCGAGGTATAGCTTCCTCCGTGGTAGGGTCAGGTCGTAGTACTGGTTTGTAGTCTTGAACATCATTGTAGTCTTGAACATCATTGGAGTCTTCAGAGTCACTAAAGTATCGATTAATATCATTGCGTGCTTCTTGACTAAAATATATTCATAAATGTCATTGCGAACTTTGTCACTAAAATTTATATGACTGTATTTGGGATCTTCTATAATTTTTCTGCGTTTATTGTAAACTTCTTGCTTGATACGTGAAAACAGAAAACTTTCAGTTCCATGGCCCCTGTACATGCTGATGAGGGATTAACGGGTTGACTATGATGACAAATAAACTTCACACATCAGAGGCATGCAGGGACACGTCCACCGAACTTTCCCTTTGTTCAAAATGGCAGTGTGGGTCCAACCACTGCATCTTTCCAACCAGCGAATAATTTGTTCATCACATCTTAGTTCGTAGGAGATACAACTCTCACAGTTTCGGCGAATGATGATCTCACCTTTAGCTCGATTAATAAGCTCCTCAGTTGTGGATGGTAGCTGGCTATCTGGACGGAGATGGAAAACTGGGCAGTCTACAAACTTGCAGGGAATAGGCACCACATATTCGTTGTTGACCCACAGAAAGTGTTGAAGTCCATTGCAAAATTCGAGACGATCTGGAAGACTAACAGGCATGTAGTGCACCTGGCGAAAACCAACTTCTGCCTCGATGTAGGCGTGGAAACCTTTAGGTCGAAATCTGGTGACCATTGTTCACCGTACTGTGAGTAACGTAGTAACTTGTCCGAGCAGTAACTGTGCGGTCCTCCCATCCAGGTCTGCTATATACTATCTACTCTGACGTCACTCTAGTTCACGTCACTGGGGTTCCCAAACACCACAGTCGTAGCAGTAGCACATTCAGGCGGGAGCAGGTCAGGTCCCGCTCACACGACTCGCACGAACTTTGTGTTCAAATAGCGAAGCGACGGACACTCGTACATAGTTTGGAAGTCTATAATATTAACATTACAATAAATAATTAGCCATTTTTTTATGCTCCACCCCAGCAACAAAGACAACTTCTTCATCACCTATAATTTCAGTTAATACATCTTTAATTTTCTCATAATCCTCATATCCATCTTCCCAGTATAGTCCGTGATAATTTTTTGTCAGCCATCTATTGGTGCCTTTACTTTTCTTATCCAACAATTTCCAGTGAAATGGTGGCAGGAAGCTATGTGTTATCACTTTTTCATCATTGTATGCTATGCTAACCTCTGTAAGAATAAATCCGAGTTGAGACTGGAAACCCTGGATGCGTGTGTACATGTTGACGTCCAGGATCGAACTGAGCTTAAGTTAGTATTTTCACCACTTTATCCCTTGCAATATATGTTGCCAAACGGTCGTTGATAATGAGAGCATAGGCCTGTGTGCTGGCAGATATATTCTCCGCTGCAGTAATTTCAACGCGACAATCAATTACTCCTGTGTTTATACGATCGTCTTGTTTACTTACGTCAAATACAAGGAGCGGGGCACTGTTCATAAACTCATCAGGTTCGAGTGTGGTCGAAGCTTCGTGTCCATAGTATGATTTCTGGAAATCTGCAAACATTTGGTATGCCAAGATGAAAGAACCATTACTTAAATTAGCGTTCAAGTCCACGTATGGAAAACTTTCAGAGTTCAAATAAACTCTGGTATTATTTAAATTGATGTGATCAAACTTTGAGTGATCTGCACTTGTGGTATTCTGTCTTCCAGCCTGAAATGCTAGAATTATGTAGCATGGTTTTTCCATTGCAAATGAAGATTTAACATTCCAATTAACGTTTTGAGACTGAGTACAGGTCGGACAAGTTTCCAAGCTCCACGAGCGGAAAGCTACATCTATATTCCTTCATTTCTCGACAAACTTGAGTAGTTTTATTCTCTCTTCCATTTTTACCTGAACATGAGGCAGCAGCCACTTTATTGATTGTAAAGTGAGTGTTGTGACCTCTGGGTTTTCTGGAGCATCCAGTAAAGAATTTGTTTGAGTAGTGGTTAAAAGTATGACCAACTCATGTTTAGAATTCACTATAATATGCTTGTAATCTTCGGCGAATCCTAGCAACGAGAGAAGACGTACACATATTTCAAATCTTCCACCTTCGTATACAGGAACTTTATAATTTGGTTCGATTCCCCATCCTGCCATTTTGTGTACTAGGGACAGGTAGTTCTTCATAGTAGCCGTAATACCTACATCTATAGTCTGATCAACCTCTACACCATTCAGTTCAAAAGCTATTTTATTAATCATGTGAAGTACTCCATTTCTAATTATCTTGGTGGTTACAGGTAAGGCATTTCCAGGCTTTGTTAACATACCTCTGAATCTCAAGTATGAGTTGCATGCTAAAGTATAAATGTCCTGGTTTTGCACCGGTATTCGAACCTCGGACGACAGCTGGTATGGGCCGGGCAGGTAAGGCAAATAAGCATGGAATTCAGACTTTGTTATGGAATCCTCGAAACTAACGGGCTCGTCCACATTCAGTATTTCCGCTTCCATTTTTCTTGACTTTGAAGCCTATACTCTTCAAGAACACTATATTTTTACGTGTTAACACACTGGTTGCTCGTGACAAACTGACTTTTGGCTTGGTGGGGAGACTTGTTTTTATAATTATTTTCTAAAACTCAGGCCCATCTTTCTTCAAGTGCAAGCGTAATGTAATTTCTTCATTTCTAAAATTAATAAGTTTATCATCCTGGTCGACTATATGAACAATAATTTCCTGTATGTACTTTTCTATGATTGGTTCATAAAATACATTTTTCGTGACTTCTACCAGTTTGAATCCAGGTGGAACATTCGCTGAAAACTCGTGAAGTGTATCGTTCGGTTTTCCATTTAGATATGAGCCTGTTACAAGATTGCAGTTTACTCTTATAACATTCACCGGCAAAATGTTTACAGGTAGTGTTGACTGGAATACTTTTCCACTCTCATACACGTTTTTTAATCCCAGCATGGATGCTAGTGTATCTTTCTTGGTAAAGTCAGTATCTTCGCTGCATAAAACTTCACTTTTCAGAGTGTTTGGATTTCCTCGCAAAAGAAAACTTACATCAGGACCTAATGCTTGCTTGATGTATGCTGCAATGTCTTAGATTTCATACGATCCTGTAGGCACAGTAACATCTTCAGTGATGTAATTTCTTACATAGCGAAATTTGCAGTTTGAACTATCTACATTAGGTACGGAGAAATAAGTTTGGAAATCAATTAGCACCACTGACCATGAACCTTTTAAATCCAGAGCTGGAAAATGCCCGGAGCGCAGCTCTGAGCTCTTGCCTGTCAAGATCAACATTAGAGACATGACTGATACAAAGTTGTGCTTGTATCAACATTTATTAATCACTAATTAAGAACTTGAGACAAAAATGGCCACAGTTCCACTGGGTAGGTAATTGTTCATTGAAATAATTATAACTTTGTTCCATTCCCTTAAAATACTTGCGCACTTCTATGGGAGGGCGAAGGTTTCCAAAACTGTCGTAGTAATAAACATTGTTTCCAAATTTTTTATAACCAACCCAGTGAGTTCCTCGACCATTAGCCGAATCTTAATTTATAATTCCACATTCGTTAAGTCTTGGTTTGAGGGTAATTAGTCTCACACCCCTGAAATTAGGTATTTGTAATTTTCTAGCAAACTTTGTTAAATCTAGGTTTGTTAATGGTCTGTTGGGTAGTCGGTTTAGGACTGTTTCCTTCTCTTTCTGGTTCTTTTTTCAGACGTCCTCCACCCACAGGGTATGGTCTTAGGTCAAGTCCTTTCCTGTTTTTTGACCCTAGTACAACAGCTTCCATTTGCTTGTTGTGGCGTTGAAGTTCTTCCAACTGCTTACCTTGGTTTTTCTATGTATTCACTGCTCTAGCAATACCGCTAGCTCCACCAATCAGACCTCCTTGTGCTGCCAGGTCAAGTAGAAGTAGAGGCAGGAAGCCTCCTTCTTTCTTGCTTGCTTTCTTATTCTTGTGACTTTCATTTTTCTTCTGACTATATTTTTGTCAGACTGTTTGGATTTAATTCGAGTATTCATAGGAGTTGATGGGCTGCATTTTATACGCAATCCCATTCCTCGCTTGGCTTTAGTCTTCATGATCTTGGATACTCCCCAAGCAGCAACTCTTTCACCAAACTTTGATTCCTTCGATTTAGCAATCTTTTTTGCTCTGTTTGCAAGGACAAAGTCAGCAGCATGTCTATCTTCCAGCTTGTTACTATTAGAATAGGCTATATCGTGCTCCTTGCACGCCTCAACGAATTGGTTAACTCCGGCGTCACTTCACTCGAGCCTCTTCTTCAGCTTAGTTCCTGGTCCGCAGTACCGGTACCCATGGATATCTGCTTCAAAAGGCTAGTTATTTATATGAGTATTCACTAATGCTCTTCTGCTCTTGATCTTACTCCTATGAGGCATTATGATACACTAAGTCAACTACATGCAAAATGAAAACTTCAAGAACGAAATTTCAATGTGAAGTCTGCCAACGTCAGTTTACTCGGAGTGATATTTTGAAAAGACATACTCAAACTTGTAACAACGATTCTGCGTTTGCTCCACAATCTACTCCACATTTTAAAACATGTGTTCTGCACAAGACAATGCATGCTCCCCAGAAGACTATGCATGTTCCCCACAAGACTATGCATGTTCCGCACAAGACTATGCAGTCTCCGCAAATGTCTCAAAACCCATTTACTTATGCTGTGTTTGACTCCGCACACTCTCCGCACGCTCCGCACAAGAGACTCCGCGTGCTCCACCCAAGTCTCTGCAAATGGCACCATACATAGCCTCGCAGGCATCACAAATTGTTGGTGGTAATATACATATTGAAAAGTAAGAAGTTAGTTTGCCCATACGTATTACTACCGAAGATGAAGTCACCTTTCACGAATCAAGACATGGTCCTCTCCTTTCCAATACTGTCCATTGCATCATAGCAGGGCCATCAAACTGCCGCA
Source organism: Medauroidea extradentata (assembly GCA_003012365.1). NCBI lineage: Eukaryota > Metazoa > Arthropoda > Insecta > Phasmatodea > Phasmatidae > Medauroidea > Medauroidea extradentata. The sequence goes on from PNEQ01128346.1 coordinate 33,455, forward strand.
AGATGTGTGTTCTCTTAAGCTTACTGGAGTAGCCTAATGGTCTCCAGTTCGAGAATGTGTACCTATACTAGAAATCATTACAACAGCCAAAGTATCAGCGACTTGGAAAAATTCTAAGTTACATGGATGGTCTCGGATATTTTCCATTTAGCGACAATGAGGCAGTGGTACCGACGAGTGAAGCTCTATAAAATTCTGTGTTTGTATTTGATGATGTAGCCTGTGAGAAACAGGCTTGTATCCAGGAATACTTTTGCATGGAAAGACATGTCAATAGATTCATTTTACCTTAGCCAGACTTATTCACATATTCCCAAGCAGCTATTGAGAGATAATGCGAATTTTTTTTTTTTTTAGAACGGATGACTTGAACTTGAGACATGTTTTCTCTGATCATGTTAATACAGACATGACTTTCGATAAATTCAAAGATGTGTGTGCTTTTTGTTGGAGTGATCCTCATGGATTTCTTGTAATAGCTAAAGACTTTCCTCTACTTCAAGGATGGTAGAGACGTAGATTTGATCAGTTCATAAGCCTTTGTCAGTGAGAGATGAGCTACATAATTTCAAAGTTTGGCCATAATGGCCTGAAATGTAAAATGGAAAGTTGTTTAGTGCCTACTGATGATGGGATCTGTAGTGCTGAAGGAAAAAGACTTAATAATATTGCAAGTCCTAGAGAAGATGGAGATGCTATTAACAAGGCATTTATTTACACAATTAATGGTGATTTGATTAGTTTAATACAAAATGTACTAGACAGAACCAGTAATGATATTGCAAGTATGATAAATGATGTGGATGTTAAACTCAGGGCTATTCCTGTTGATGTGGAAAATTTGCTGGACAGGAAACTTAATGTAGTTGAAAGTATAATAAATGAAACTTTTAGCACGGACAAAGTCCTGGACCAGATTACAATGCACATTACTAAACTTGAAGATCCAATTAAAAATATTGAAAATATGCTAACATCAGTTTATAATCCACATCTAGTCATAGTTTGGAAAGGTAAAATAACAAGCCGAGTTCTAGGCCTCCACCTAAGAAAAACAACATATAAATACCCTGTCTTGTCATTATAAGTGGGTAGTATAATGTCTGATATTGTCGGTGACTCATGAAAAATACTTGACAGCTCAGCGTGCTAGAATGGAAGGTGATATGATTAATGAAGAAGCTTTTAAACCTATAACAGACAGACTGGACAGTTTGAAGCCGAAACCACCTCCACCTGTAACAGTGAAGAAGGAAGAAGAGCCTCAAACTGTAGTGAAATGCAAGAAACCTGCACAAGAAGTTGATGAAGATGATATGCCTCTCTCCAAGTAGAAACGGAAAAAGGAACAAACCACAATGCTTCATGATTACTTGTCAAACTCACGGTCCAAGGATAGAGCACATGGAGTATACAAGAAAAATAAAAAATATTTTTTGGGAAACAAGTAAATTTTATTCTTGCCTAGTAATGATGTAAAAGTAGACTCTGTCGTAATCAAGCCAGCTTCTGGACTCCACGAATTACTGTTTAAACAGAATCCTGGTACTTATTCGCATGGTGCCCTGCAACAGTATAAACATCATTTGAAACTTACAAGTGCCCATTTGAAGAATAACGATACTAGCAGCAATGAATATAAGGATGAAACACACCCGAAATTCAAAATTTTTTCCCAGCTGTTCCCTGATGTAGGAACCACAATAGGATCTGGTCTTAATCTACATAAAAACAGAATATGTATACTGGAATGATGCTAATGAAATTGTAGACAGATTGAGACTGATAATTGCTTCTCAGCAGGCTGGAAACAACTCACATACAAATAAAATATATCTAGCATTATTGAAGAATTGCGTGAAGACAGATACACAGAATGAGTCGTCAAACATTGCTGGGGAGCTGCACAAGCCTGCAAGGCAAAATTATCCTCGATGTAAAGTACATGTGTTTGGTTTGAAGGACTTGTATCAAGCAAACTTGGTTGAAATGATTCCTTATGCTTGCAATAATAAAGGCTACAAGTACATACTGACTGTTATTGACTGGTAAAGTAAATATGTGTGGGCAGTGCCTGTAAAAATTAAGAGTTGCAGGGATGTAACAAATGTGATAAATATTGTTTTGAAAGATAAAGGTCCATGCAAGAATCTACATACTGACCTCGGCAAGGAATTCTAGAATTTAAATTTCCGAGCCTTGATGTTAAAACATAAAATAAACCATTATTCAACCCAAAGTGGTCTCAAGGCCAGTATCGCAGAACGTTTTAATCGTACACTGAAGAATGAAACGTGGAAGAAATTCTCAGCACAAGGAAGCTACAAGTGGATGGACATTTTGCCTCATCTGGTCTCGAACTATAACAATAAAGTACATATAACCACGAACATGAAGCCTGTAGATGTTCTGGACAACTCTTTACTACACACTGTTTATAAAAATGAGAAGAAACTGGACCTGCACAAACCTAAAGAAAAGGTTGGAGACTACGTAAAGATATCGTGAGTGAAGGGAATATTTACTAAAGGCTACACACCAAACTGGAGCACTGAAATATTTAAAGTGCCCAAGATTCGGCACTACGAACCAAGGACCTACTACCCAGAAGATGCGGAAGGCAAGGCTATTCGAGGAGGTTTCTACCGCGAAGAAAATCAAGTCACCAATTATCCAAACACGTATTTGGTCGAGAAGGTTTTGAAGAAGAAATGAAATAAAGTGCTAGTGCGCTGGCTGGGGTTCGATGCAAGCCACGACAGTTGGATTCGACAATCAGGCAATATGGATAAAGAAAGTGAATTACGTATGAAGGAATACATAAATATATTTTAAAAACTGGATTTGTGTGTTATTATTTAAAAGCAAATGTTCTTTTATTGGGAATAGTAGGAACTGCTACTGCTGTGTCTGGAAGGCAGTCTGAGATGGCGAACATTGAACAAGTTGATACTCGAGGTGATGAGGTGGTCAAAGGCATGCAGTTTCGTCATTTCTCCCCTCGCGAGGAGCAGGGTTTTCCGGCAGTCTAATGGCCTAGGTCATTAAGCCGGTTGACGCGCGACTCTCGCGCGCAGCTGCAGACCTTGAGTCATGCTCTGTCACTTCAGGTAGTGGCTTGCAAGCAAGTTAAGACTAGGGCATTACCTATCCGACTTGAAGGCGCCTGTGGCAGTCCCTACGACTCGTGACGTAGATTGCGACCACATGAAGGGAGGGTAGTTTTGCAAAATATTGGCTGGAGGGGAAGGGATGCATGCCGGGAGATGTCTCTCCTGAGTATTTGTGTCTTCAGTTTATGTTATGATGTCGAACACAATGTACGTGTGGGGCAGCGAGGACGACAGTGCTCTCGACGAGCTGTACGATGCTGCTGTGGCAGGGGCGTCGTCGTCAGCTCGGCCACCTCCACCACCACTGATTCGTCTGGGGCAGAACCATGACATTTCCAACAACGACGACGAGGTGCATGTCGTCGGGGTTTATAGGGGAGCAAAGCTACTTTCCGACTTTGCACAGCCTGCTCCAAAACGGGGACCTGCAGCAGGACGACCCGTTATGGCTGTAGCACCCATGGTGCATGATGTGGTTGCAGAGGATGAGGACGACGATGATGGGGAGGACGATGATGGGGAGGACGAAGATGGGGAGGACATCGACGACAGTTATGATGATGATGATAATGAGGAGGAGGAGGAGGAGGTGCAGGAGGAAGAGGACAATGTGGGGGAGGAGGTGCGGCGGGAGTTTGTCGCGCTGCGGGCCCAGGTTCGGGTACAGCAGGAAGAACTCCTGGACTTGCGGCTCTAGATACAGGCTCAACACGCCATGGCAGGGATCCGCCACACTGCGGCCACCCGTTTCCAGGAGGAAGTCCTCTTCCTCCTCAGGACACTTGCGGGGCGAGGACCTGCCCAGCCGCCTCCATAATTGTAAGTATGTATATAGTGTTTTATTGTGTATAATGTATAGTGTTAATAAATGTGTTTATTTTAAAACATAAAATTCTGTGTGTTGTGAGACATTATTTGCCTGTCATAACTTTTCTTAAAGAGCATCAGATGCACCTGTCCTAGTACACTCAATCAGTATTTACATGCTACACTATTACATTACTATAGAATGGTTTTTAAAAAATGAAATTAATATGAATGATGGTGGTGATACAGCTCTGTGTATAATACTTGTCAAGACTTGTCAAACTAGATGTCTGAAGGTAAGCATGAAAAAAAATATTGGTTATACGGGCGAGAGTCCCGCTTATGGTACATTACCCGTCGTCCTTAAGCACATATGTATACTGGTGGAGACGGTTCAAGTGAGTAAATAAGAAAACAAAGATGGTGGCTCAAACCCCCGGTGGTCATTCCTAGAACTCAATATAATAATGTATTATTTTGGCAGGGAATTTTAAACATTAAAAATGGCGGCCTCCAGGCTATGTAAACAAATGACTAATGAAAATTGGCGGGAATTTAAAAATTAAATATGGCTGTCTCCAGAACATGTAAACAAATGACTGTGGAAATTAAGGGGGAGTGGGGAAATTCATTCTAAGATGGCGGATGGATCCAAAATTATTTTTAGAAATTTTTTAATTTTGCGAAATTTTGGAAAATTTTGAAAGTGATGTAATACAAGATGGCTACCGGAAACAAGATGGCAGCGGGAAACAAGATGGCAGCGGGAAACAAGATGGCAGCTGGGTGACATAATCCAATATGGCGGTGGTGACATCATTCAAGATGGCGGACGCAAATCCGAGAATCGGGGCTCTGGACCCTCTTGCGCTCGGAGCCCCATAACCTATCTACTTTGGTGATATATATTATTTTACATAAGAAATTTAATAATCAAATGGCAACCAACTATATATTTCAGTAATCAAACATTAAACATGACACTGTTGTAATTAATATAAAATATATTGTGTTGTGAGGAGAGTGTAAAAAGTAGCAACTTTTCTTTCCCTATGACTGGATTTAGACTTTCTTCTCTCGACTGCTGGTATAGTAAAATCCAAGCAGTCGGGAGGTGGAAATGTTTATGCGGAGAATAGTGAGGTTATGAGAAAACCTAGCCTCATATAAAGGTACCTGAAAACTACCAAGGCCAAGTCGAGAGAGAGGGAAATACATTTTATGTCTCTCTTCGTTGCCAAGCGTGTATTTGAAAGCACAGTGTACCTTCCTGAAAGGAAGCTAGTAAATTTGGAAGGTTATGTAGATAGAGACAGAATATGTGATTACTGCCTCTTTCTAAACATGTATGCACCAAGAGAGCAGCACGATCATATAATTTGAATAGCGTTGCTAACCTGTAATAATGGGGTGTCTAATTACAAAAAGGAGCGAGAGAGCAAATGCATTCTCTGTCTGTTTCTAATGCATTCCACCCACAAAGGCTTGTGTGACAAGGAATGGGTTCCCTGAATGGATGGGGAAGTTGTAGGTAACACAATAGACATGGCTTAAAGAGAAGAGAGATTTTTAAAGTATGTATCGGTTTTTGAATGAATTATTTAAGGAATATAAAGCAGCATTTATTAACAAGTCACGAAACAATTATTTTTTTTTTATATTTCTAGAAAATGTCTTAATGTAACGACAAATAAAGAAGAAATTTAGACTTATCCATGGATATAATATTTCGTTGAAGAATGCACTCATTGTACTATACTATATCAGGCAGTAAGACGACAGAGTGCATTTCAGTTATTTCCTGCAATTGCATCTTCTGGTCTTTTCAGGGTATTCCAGAGTTTACCAGCACTTCTATACTTAAAAAATACGAGGAGTACAATTACTCTACATATGTACAGGTGGACGACATGATTCCTACAGAATTAATATCTGCGCTGCCACAAAAGCCAATTATTTATATTGGTCAGAATGCAGAGCAGATATACATGATGTAAATAGTGCAATTTGGAAAACTACTAAAGGACATTATGCTAACTCTAAACCAGTGATGGCACTGACAACTTCAGAAGAATATGCACATGTGTAGGCGACACTGCGCTGTTACTGTTCGTCGACCTTCACTGTTGAGAACTACAAAATAAAAAAAAATTTACTTCAGCAGCAAGCACATCGGAACTGCATGTACCAGCTGCAACCTGCTTCGTTGGTACCCGAAGAAACTCGTTACCCATTTTCCAGACAGACTATAGAACAACGTTTCGGGAACTGGAATCGGTTACCGTTGTCAGGTAGACACACACAGCGTTCAGAAACACGAGTGCGACTGATGAAGGGGCTGGAATACCATGGGTATATATACGGGATATAGCCACTTATCCTGTATAAAGCCAATGGGAGACGAGCTGTCTCCTGAATGGTCGCACAACATAGCTTGACTCTGATGGGTTGTGATGGGTTGATGGATTGTTTTTTTTCTGCTGTAAAGTTGTTTCTATCTTAATTAATGGGATCTACATATTTTTTATTTCAATGCTCTTCTGACTGAATATGTTGCAGTTACTAATGCTGATTCATTGATTTTTCTTTAAGTGTATCGACGGTTTCACAAACATAAAGTTGCAGGGTAGAAGCGGAAATAATATTTTCATATCTAGGAACGGTGCTAGGAGGGGGGTTTAGTTTGAACTGGTTGTACACGACTGCCAGTTAGAGTGGAAGGCCTGTAAAGAGGACTGGGGAATGAAGGAAGGGGAAAATGGATGAAGAAGGGGGAAGGATGAAATGGGAGTTCAACATGTGACTAACAGCCAATCAAAATACTTGTTAAGGGTGTATTGAGGGAGAAGGGAGGGTGCAGTAATTTATATATATATATGTGTGTGTGTTTTTGTGTGTGTATGTGTGAATGTGTGGTTGTAAAACGTGGTGGGAGAGCCAGTGTGTAGTTGGAGCTCGTCTTGCTAAGAAGTGTCGTTAACTTTTTAACTAAACAGTTTTTATGTAAAACGTTTTTTAATTACTCTTTTATTAAATAATTTTACTTACTAAACTGATATAGATTTTTATTAAATTTAATATTTAAAAAATTCGTGGGGTCAGGATGGAATACTAAATTGATAAATGTATGGAAGATTTGGAAGAAATCCCAAGAAGGCAACCAGAAAAAATGGAGGCCAGATACACGATGGTGGCAATACAATTTAATTCTGTTCACTATTTTTTTTATTTTTTCGTAATTTTAAAATTTTTTATTATTTTTCTATTTATTGCAAAGTGCTTAGAAATTTGGGATTTTTCGACTTATTAAATTTTTTTCTTAATTTTTTTGAAAATCTTAGAAATTTTTGGAATATTTACCTTCGGTAACCTTGGCAAAGGTCAAGGTTAACGATCTGGGTCATCCAACTTGATGGCCAAGGCCATATCATAATAACATGGCAGGCGGCGCCCTACTAGAGCGTTGCGCCTCAATCCGAATCCTGAACCAAACCGCAATATATATATATATGTCCCCGTACCTAGGTGTTGTACATCTTAAAGCGTGCCGCCCCTCCTACGACGCATCACAACCAGTCAGCGAAATTAGCCCAGAATTGGAACATCCTTAGTATGGCCGCGCTAGAAGTGTTTCAGTTTTGCAGCCAGAGTTACGCCAAGCACCTACAAAACAGCAAATTATCACAACGACGATGCGTCTGCAGCTCCAACCTTCTGTCACAACAATCGGTCAGCAGTGGCCCAGTTTTGACGCGTCCTGGTTTTCGCATTTAAGCTTAGTTTGGCGCCACTCCCCAACGAAAAATTGCATTAAAATTTTTAACTCCAGGGTAATATAAAATAATTTCTCATTTATTTTTAAAGATTAAAAATACTTTCGGCTAGACAAAATAATAACTGTCAAATAGCTGAATTCTCTTATTTATTATAGTTACCTATGTCGACAATCTAGTTTAATTTTAATATTATCCTGTAGTTAATGACTTTATTCATGAAACAGTGTTTGAGTCTAGTGACTGGTGACGTGCTTCAATGAAATTATAGTTAAAACGAAACCGAAATGTTGTGGTAAAATCAATTATCATCTAGTTTAGTTTTGCTGAAATTGTGAAGATAGAGTTTTACGACAAGGAGTTATTCTGTCCTGAAAATGTAACTTAATGAATTTCAAACATTTATACATACACGTTCTAGGTCATCATGTGTATATTAAATAAATATTATATCTACATTACTGTTATTAATTGATATTTTCATTATTAGTTTTAATATGAAAAAAAGAGTGTTCAACATTATAATATTTTATTTACATTTAGAAATTATCAGAATATGTTTATAGAGGTCATTTAACAACACATGTGTACAGATTGATAATTTTATAATAATTTACATCAAGAAAGTACAAACGTTTGGAAATAGTCCGGAGATTCGGGAAGAGCACAAGCAAAACAGTATGAAAAATCCTTTCTTTCAATGAATTCATACGCAGAAATATCCACGCAAACGTATTCGGATGTTCTAGAATTTTTTCTTTGCGAATACAAATTACACTTGCATTGATATAACTGCAGTTTTATGTTCTAAAACTTTTCAGCAATACAAGTACGACTAATAAGAACCTATGTGGCTATTGTTTAAAACACTTGCTATTAAGTTGCAAGTTATCTGTATTTCATCAATTGTATGACTAAAATATCCTGACATTAATTACGTGGCTATTAAATTTAAGACCAAAACATATATTTTGCAATAAAATAACCATACGTAGCGTAAATATAATAACAATTGCTAGTTAAATACACAGAGACTAAGATTTTTGAAAAAAAAAATAATTAATGTGATATTAACTCAAAAACTTGTATACATTTAAATTAGTATCACTGACCTCCTAGCTGAAGCTGCATGGAACTTTGTGCGCAATCATCTTCCGTCCTGACCATACACTGGTACATTCCTGCGTCCTTTCTTTGTATATTGTCCAGCACCAATTTGTTGTCTTGTGCGATTCCCGACAAGGCCGCCTGGCCGTCCTTGAGCCATTCTAACTGCACGGCCACCGTGCTGGAAACGATGCATTGTAACTCTGTGCGACCTCCGACATCGACTGTGATCTGACCAGAGGGCTGAATGGTCACAGTCAAAGGGGATACAATTTGCAAGTTTATTTCAATCTGTTCAGCTCCAGCACTGTTGTTGGCCACGCACACCCAGTGGCCAGCATCCGACTCATCCACGTGCAAGATAGTAAGGCACTCGCCCACGATGATCATACGCTCATCCATCTCCGTAGTTGTGCGCATCTGTTGATGGTCCTGCCGGTACCATCTGCACATAAATGCCACACATGACTTTCTTTAATGTGTGTCTAGTGCAGCAAAATTAACAAACATTTAACATAACTCAAAAAATAATTTACGTACACTAATATTGCATAAAGTGCAGTACAATACAACGAATCATAAGCTGACATGTTTTAAATCAAATAGTAAGTTCACTTTAAAAAACTATTCTCTTTCCTTTATAAGTATTTGGGGTTAAATGTGCAAAACGATAAGTCTAATTTACTTGAAGGATAATGTTACAAAACTCTATAACCTCAAACTCACAAAATTTTACTGCATGTTCATAAATATATTAAAAAAACAAAAAAAAAAACTGTAATCGCATAACCCGTATAAATAACTGTAGTAAATAAAAATTTTAAACACGCAATCTTTTCGTTCTTTTTTAGTTCGCCAGTTTACATATCGGAACATAGCTATTAAAAATATGATTTTGATCACCGCTCAAAATCTTTGTATTTGGAGCTGGTGAGGTGTGACATGATGTGAGTATTAAGCATCGCCGGAACGAAGGGGCAGGGAAAATGCGATATCCTAGCGAAAACTCGCCGACTAGCGGCATCGTCCTGCACATTTCCCAAATTCGGGGACTGACTCCGCCAGAAGTCGATCTCGGATCACCTTGGTGCACAGCTATTAGAATGCTTGTGCTATTAGGCCTATATAAAATAAATGAGAATTATTGTGTAGGATGTGTAATGTTTCAAGATACCTTAATTTTTTAAGTAATCATTCCTGTTGGTCCCTTAGATACGATTTAAAATTACCTTACAGAAAATCTTTATTAATTTTAAAAATACTAAAATGCGTTGCACCTAATGAGCTCTGCCTATCGTTAACAGAACAGTTACTCGTATCATCACTACTAGATAATCTGTTTGAATGTTCCTTGCAATGGGACAGAATAACGTACTGCATTATTGTAGACATACGCCTTTGCAATATTATGTCGTCCAAATGAGACTAAGAAGAAACACAAACAAACGAAATAATGAGAAAACAAGCTTTGTTTAGTAGTAGTAAACACACCCAGAAAACAAAACAGGAAAACATAAAATATCCCCCAAGGAATTAGTCAACAACAAATAAAGGAACATAAATTATAATTACGTAAAAAAATGTCGAGATATAAAACAAAAATATGTGTAAAACACAGCACACCACAGTTATGGAGGAGTGATAGACAATTTTTTTTTGTATTTTCAGTTTTTAAGCTATAAAATTTATTTAAAAATTGCTATCAACATTTTTTCTTTGAAAATGCATATGATATATTCGTATTCTTGGTAAACTGCTTGACATAAATAATAATGGAATATTTCATTAATTTGTCACGCAGAGTCATGCAAGGGAAATACAGGTTAACTTTCAAGAATTCGCTTGCAATGATTCTGCATGACAAGTTAAAGAAATATTCTATTATTTGTTATGTCAAGCAGTTTACTAAGATACATCCTATGTTTTGTCGAAAAGGAAATTTTGATAATACAGTATTAATAAATGTTATTGCTCCAAAATTTAAAATATAATAAAATTGTCTACTACTCCCCTCGAGACAGAACCGACAATATTGGGACGAAGACAATGTTGGACACAAGACAGGATAACAACAACGACGCAACGAACAACAGACACAAAACAGCAAAATAGATCTAAAGACTAACTTTTCACGACGTTTATGGAGCTGAAATATGTTCCCGGAGTTAAGAAATTAATTAGTACAGACATATTTTTTTTTCACATAACACCAAATTTGACTTCTTACAAAGGGGTAATTTTCTTGGTTGCCATCGGCTCGCTCACTAAGTTATCGACTCAAATAAACGTATAATTTCTTGTTATAAATTATAAACACATAAATATTGAGCATAAATTATACATTTTCTGCAAAAGAGAATGAATTTAGTACCGAATTTACTGAAAACCATAAGGGGTGTTCGGTCTGGAGTGCTGTACTACAGGTAAAAAAACTGTTTTTTTTTTTAAATAATTAACACTAACTTACTAGTATGTTAGCTATCAAGGATAAATGGTATGGTGACATGTTAGTATAAATGGATGTAATTCACGGTTTTATTTAGTAGTTGATGATATGTTACTTCAGTGTGATTTTTTTAGAAACGTATACCTATGATTAGAGAGGATGATACATCGCGAAAATGTTTTGTGCCAACATACCCTTGAAAACGCTGTAGTTAAATACAACACACATGATTAGGTGATGTACGCCTGACACAACGTAGCTGTCTGCAAAACCAATAATAGGCATTCTTATTGGATCAGCCAAATAGGGCAACAGCTCTACATAAAAGCGAAAGCCAGTCATCTTCTGGTAAACTGAACGTGCGTTGAAACCCAGCAAATAGTCAAGTTTTCCCGCGATAAATCATCCTCTCTACCTATGATATTTATAAGGTTTAGATGAAGATATAAAAATATATTTGTTCCTAACATAATTTTACATTAATTTTTAACATGTGTACTGTGTGTAGTTGCATTCTGGCATGAACTAACTCTGCAGGTGAATGCGTGTGTGTGAGTGTAATATAAGTCTGTATGGCTGAGCTATGAGAGGTACAGGAGAAAAGATTATATGGTTTGGAATAATTACCTTTGAATGTTAGTATTAGACGTCATGTTATTGATTTCGACGAATATATGGGTAGTGTGGTGTATAAACCGGCTTAGTTATGAAATTGTTAGATTCAAGTAATAAAATTACTTACTTTTATAATGTACGCTAAGACATGGTATCAACGTCAGTAAAAATGAGCTATTATCTGAGCGTCAATTAATGATATTGCCTCTCAAGATGGTTGCAGTAGGAGATAATGTTGCCATGCACGACCAAGAATTATTTGTGTATGTGAACTAACATAGTTGGCAGATTGGATCTTCCGAATTTATGAATTGTGTGTGTTACGATTTGATTGAGTGCCTTGATAGCATAAGATTTTAGTTCATTACTGTAATGATTCAAAGTTATGGATTGTTGCATAGTATAGAACATGAACATGGCCATTATCAATAAAAAACTTAGTGATATATGACGTTTTTTGAATAGTTATGGCAGGAATTCAGGCACAAATATATTTTCGTTAATAGTAGTTATGTGACTTGGAAAATTAGTGTGGAGATTGGCTTGGATTGTATATTTAATTGGTTTTTACGTGTGTTTCGATAGTATGCACCAATGGTGCTTATTTGTGTGTTGACTGAGTAGTATGTCTGGTGAATTTAAGTGAGTGAAGAAGGTATGTTTATCTAGGTATTTACTGTTCTATGACCATAGTTACCACGTGCCAGGAAGAAAGTAAGTTTTAATCGTCTATGTATTGAATATGTAAGGTATTGTATTTTTGAACTTTATTGAACTCTGCAGCTTTTATGTCTATGCCAGAAATATTTTATTTTGTATCTGATCATATAAGCGTACAAACCCGAGGTTAGCTACGAGGAAAGTATTGACTGGAATTGGTATTGCGACGTTAAAACAAGAGAAGTAGTTTGCTGAAGAACGATTGAGAACATTTTATGGAAATAAGAACGTTTCCGTCCAAGGTGCAGAACAGACGTGTAGTCAAGAAGACCTGAGGATTTCTTCGACAAGACGCTGAATGGTTCCTACGCATTGTCAGAAAAGGCCTCATTATTGCTTCTACGACTACTACCAGGAGAAATACGTTTCAAATTATCCACGATGTCAACGCCGAAGAGTTATATTCAAGGGAATTATAAAGAAGAGCCTGTGGTTCAGGCCATTCCATAGCCCACTTCGTGTTCGTTGCTGTCCTGGGTCTCCGAGGTCTTCAGTTCGACGGGTCCAACATTCAATGAACGAGGGGAACGAGAGCTTCATCCTAGGGCGAAGAGGTCGCGATCGTCTTACAAGAACCAAGAGTACGTGGTCGCCATCCAAGGACGAGAAAGATGTGGTCGGATAAGTATTGAGGGATGATATACAGGCAAATGTCCCGACCTACTACAACATATCCTTTGTAGGACCCACCCAAACTACGCCGTCGTGTCAAGTTTAGTTCTTCTTCAATAGCTGAAACAAAATCTAGTAAATTTTTGATAAATTCCCGAAAATGATTTGACTATGTAGTACAGCTTTATAATTCTTCTTATATCTCAACGGGTGTAGTGTATTTCAAAATGAACTAAACCAAAGATCGACCCAAGAGATTTCTTAGCCTGAGCTATCAAAGAATTTAAAGATGTTTATGAGCTGTTCCGGGAACAAACAGGATTTTGGAAACGTCTAGAACTCAGAAAATTACTTAGGTACGGGTTTACATGTTAAGTGATGGTCATGTTCGTACCCGAATTAATCACCTTGGTCACGGTAGAAACACATAATCTGAAATTCCATACACTATTATAATTTCGGCTTATTTTATTATCTAGTAACCTGACATGTCTTAAGAAGTCATTACTTTTCCTATTGTGTAAATTCTGTTTAAATATATTTTCTTATTACTTCTACAAGCGTTTTGTTTCCATTTGGTCAGCTCTAGTAATAGAAATACTGGTTCGTTTTCGAATTTGTCCCATCCTTTAATAAAGTGAAAGAACATTTCCAAAGAGAAATATAATGTTACAAGATGATATCTGGTTTTTCTTAATCAATGTAATAACAATATGAAGGTTTCTATGCCTTAAAAAGTTTAGCGAAGAATTAATTTCATCTAGGTTTTGACTTACATGCATGGGCTAGAGACTATAAAATTTACAGCATGTGTTAGAAATTGTTAATTGGTACAAGGGCTGGGTTTTGGGTAGTGATAAATTATATTATTGCATTATGTTGTTTATATAGTCATGTGGTATGGCTGGGGGCCAATCAAAGGGGAGGTTTTTGACGGCCTGGTGGAGGTGCGAAGAATGGTACCGATTTGGAGTTGGAGGAGAGAGTCGACGAATAAGTCTTCTGCTCCGGCGGCGACCGCACACAGACTCGAACCCAGAATCCCCAGGTGCGGTCGCCGCCCGAGCAAAAGACTATCTCGTCGACTCTCTTCTCCAACTCCCCCCGGTAGCTAGCTCGATGTCTATACCATTCTTCGCACCCCCACCAGGCCGTCAAAATCCTCCCCTCTGATTGGCTCCCAGCTATGGCTAGGGGCGGAGCAATCCTTGCTGAATCCAGGAGTTTGCAAAGGTGTTGGGTAAGTGTTAAGACCCACCTAACCCTTCAAGTCATCGAATTCCTGGGACACCTTTGTTGCCGCAATCCGTCACTTTTTGGTGACTTGTAGATTACCCAGCACCCACTGACCGCCTTTCTGTGACGCCACCGACGTCGCGTAATTGCGACTCTGTAACATCATGGAAGAATAATGACGTTGATAATTTTAAGTAGGTACTGCGGCTGAGTGTACTGTCAACTTCACGAATGCTATAAAAGTTCGGTATGGTTTTAAGTGGAAAATACACTATGGAAGTGTTCTTTGACGTTTCGTATTTTTATTGGTAACCATGATAACTAAACAGTAATAAAAGTTAAATATGGAGATAGTAAAAAATGTATTTACATATTATGCTAATGTAAAGGAGAGGCGTGAGTTAGATTAAAAACTGCTGAACTTGAGATTAAGAAACGACATCGCAGAAGGAAAATATATTATGAAAAAGTAGGTAAAAATTTTACTGATATTGTATGTGTGTAGCATTGGAACAATTGTTTTTTTTTTCTGAATTGAGTGAAGAGTAAATTTACTTTGGTGGTTTTCGGAATATTTTATATAGGGTCAAAGAGATAAGTTAAAAATTAAACAATGACATGTATGATTCAGTACTGTTTGGTACAATTTTATTTGTAGTTAGTAGGCCTAAAGGGCTTCGTTAATGATTGATCTTATTTTGTTTGCGGAAATGATTCGTTGAATATAAATGTGTACGCGCATGAGATGTTGTAGTGAATAAGTTAAGGCTGTGATTTACCTTAAGATTGTTATTATCGGTTATGTGTACACTTGTAATTTTAGTTTTTTAAACTGAAGTAGGACTTAATTATGCATGCATGGGGTAGAAAAAAGAGGTGTATTTATGTTTGTCATGGTGTTACTTTAACTGTTATTATGAACAGCCTGGAAAATTGTCAATGATGACAAGATACCTGTGTCGATTCTGTGTCATGAATTTTAGTAAATTATGTCATGCCAAGCGGTATGAGAGACGAAAGAAATGTGTGAATAAGGTCAGATTGGCTTAATTTATACTAAGGTGTTACAAGTCTGGACGCGAATTCAAGTGTTTTAATTCTATTTCAATCAAGAAAGAATCTGTCGAGATGCTTACGACGAACATGTTAAAAGGTGTGAAGCCGAAGCTGAAGTTTCTACGACTGTACATGTTGCAGATACTCTAATATAAAGGGATTCATACTGAAGGAGTCGGCTTTCTGAGATAGTCTGAAGGCATATTTTACAATGAACTCACCAGTTACATCGATAGACTATTGTACATATCTTAAGAGTATGAAGAAAAATTAGTTCAGCAACTTACAGAAGAGTTGGAAAATCATCAAGGCATGAAATTCAATTTATGGTTAGGTCGTGATTACACTAAACCGTAACCGAATAAAGACATACATGCAGGAAATAGTTCAACACATCGAAAGTATCTATATATAACATTGATGAAATTGGAAGAGTAAGAGATGGTTCTGGTTGGTCTCTAGAAGACGTAACTTTCCTACAACTACGAATAATGTATTCGCTCACTTCGGAAATAAAATTGGAACAGGATGTACTAGTAATTTCTTGTAACAGCTGGGATGGAAGCAGCCGAGCAAAAATTTTGGCTACATCGGTAAATAAGTTATGATGAGAAGTACAATTGTATTGAATTACTTTCTCGTCTAGTCATCTAGCACTGTGATACCTTCACATTTGTTGGTGACATAATTGCCAGTGATGGCGACCACTACCACTATGACGACGACGACTTCGACCACTCTTGGGATTTCCTGGACGAAGTAGGTAGCTGTGTTAATAAAACATAGATTTCGCTTCTATTACGGGGCCTATGTATTCACGTTTGCATTGCAAGGGCACAAAGTTGTCGAGTATACTAAATCATGGGTTTTTTTATGGCTAATTGGGAAATTTAAGGACGTGACTTTGATGATTTTAAAATTAAGGGTGAACATATTTTCAAGAGTTCCAATGTACATGTAATTGATTAAAGACTATTTGAAAATTAAATTAAATATTCGGGAAACACAATTTTTTGTAACTTAACAATTTTAAGAGAAAAAAATATTCAATTGAAATATTTCTTATGAATAAATAAAGAAAATTTTCTTAAGTTTTTAGCAAAAGAAGAGATACAATAAAAATATGTATGCAACTCAAATTAGCTGATATGGTGTGGAAGCTGTTCAATAATATGTGACTTGTTGATATTTTTTGGTAGCTGTGAGTACTCGTGTATATGTAACTGGTGGCCATGTAGAGAGAAAGTCTCATCTGCGTACATGTAATGTAGAAGAGTGTGAGGTTAAATTCGGACAGGCCCTGACAGGAACATCGGAGAGTGACGGTTGAGTTTGTTAGTGGTGGGTGTAACAGGGAGGGGTAGTGATTGGTAGTAAAGTGGTTGAAGTGTCGGAGGGTGTTCTGGTTGGAGATATGTGGCGATTGGTATGGTGGTGGTGGTGGAGGGGATTGGTGGAGGAGATGGAGATAGGAGGGAGGTGATGGAATGTCGGTTGTGGAGGGGTGAGGTGGTATAGTGGGTGGTGATGGATGTGGGTGGTTGGTGGGGGGGTTGGGTTGATATAGGTTGGTGGGATAGGGGAACAGGGAAGTGGAGGGGGTGGAATGGTTTTGTGCCTGTAGAAGGGGGTGGATGGGGTTGGGTGGTCAGCATAAGTGGTAAGGTTATAAAATGACATTTAAGTTTCTTGGACTGATTGGTGTTGTTCGGATGGTGTACGCCATGTTTGAAAGTAGTTGAAGAGTCTTGCCTGTAAGTATCCATTGTATTTTATTATTTTTAAATGTCTGATTTAGTTGTGAAACCGAAAAGTGTTTGGCTAATTTGGCGGGAGGGTGAGCATAGTCGATGTAGGTCTGAATGAAATAAAGTCCGTGCAGTTATTATAAAAAATGTATATGTTATTTTTAAAAATATATTTGTTATGTTTTAAATAATTTATTGTTTGCCTTTAATGAGAATCGATCGGATATAGCTACGACAGATGTCTGGTTTAAGTAATGTACATTAATGGTATATAAATAGTTTTAAAATTATTTTTAATATTTTTTATTATTAAAAAATATGGATTAATCTTGATATTGATTATCAATATGCAGTCTCAATCGATGGTGGCTTCTTCTTAGGGTCATCTAGCTGCTATGTGAGTACATTGATGTCATACTGGTTTAGATACATTTACAAAGATAATAATGTTCAAACGAGGGTTAAGAAAGGGATTAAGAAGGAGAAATGGTAAGGGGGGAATTCAAGACATAACTAAAATATACTTCAAATGCTTGCCAGGTAGGATTGATTAGGAGAAGTGTTTGTAGGGGAAGGTATGAGGTGACTTTATAAATAAATGATAAATGGGGGGGGGGGGGGTTGCCAGTGTTTCGTTGGAACTCGTCTGTCGGCTATTGTCTTAATTTAAAAAGTTTTTATTAATTACTTTTTATTAAATAGATATTTTACAGATATGTTTACATAGAATATTATTTATTTATTATGTGCGGGGTTCGAATGGCATGCGAGATCAAAACATGTTCGGAACACTTCCCCAAAACCCCAAGATATTTGCCAGAAACCATATGGCGGCTGCAAAATATATAGAGATTATATATTTTAGTATTTTTTTCGGCTTTTTTAAGTGTACAGAATTGTAGACATTTATTGAATTTATAAATTCTTATTTTTAATTTTTTCATAATTTTTAAAAAATTTTCGAATTTTTTTTTTTAAACTTTGGAAATTTTTGGAAATTCGAACTTTGGTGACTCTGGTGTAAAGGTCGAGATCAAAGTTAATGGTCTAAGTTTCCAACATGGTGGTTAGGGCCATGATATTACAACATGGCAGGTGGCACACTATGGCACCTCACACCAGCTTCTGTCTCAAAAGGTACATAAACATACTACTTGTATTGGCCTCACACTTCCAAGATATTAAATCTTAACTTTTAATACATAGGAAATCATTTGCACATGTTCGACCCAACATATTTTTCTACCTGTGTTTTGTTTTATCAGCATAATGAAAACGGACATTGAACTTGGAACAAATCAGTGCAACACATGCAAAACACACACGGTACAGTTAGTTGTACTAACATTCCTCCTAGCGACAACACTTGTTTTTCTAATGCATTAAATTTAACTTAGTTTAAAATTATAATCGTAACTCAAAATCACTCATACTCTCCAATTAAAATTAAGACACAGATTTCACAGTCAAGGAATACATATTAATTAACTTGTAAATTAAAAATTTTTGCCCCGGCACTTCCCTTGGGAGGTCGTTACAGCCCGCCGTGCATGATGCCCTATTTCGTAACTGTTTCCATGCATATTTTCTGTTACCGATATCCGTACATAGCTTTATTTTAAGAAAAGGTCAGTAAGTATATACAATGTTTTTTATTCAGATTTCGAATAGTATTGTTTGATTAACTCAGTCAGATGCATATGATAAATAAATTAATACGTTCGCTACATGTTTAAAGTTTTTGTGTAAGCCTACATATAAACTATTTGTTCAATATCCATTGTATAAAATTATATATGTGAAATGACATGGAAGTAAACGTGAAATCAGTTCTTCTCAAATAATTTCCTTGTGCAACACTATACTTTTGGTTTATCTGATAGAGTTTTAATATACACTCTGAATTTTAGATCCAGCTAGTTTGGATATTGAATATGGCCAGTAATTTCATCATTAATGCAGCATAATGTAAGTTTCTGTTCAAATATAACCTATGCCTATTGCGCTTATGAAAAGGTAGCTGTTATAATTTACTCAGATTGGTCGCGTAACTAGATGTACTCATTCGTTGGATGTTTAACGGTTTTTTTCCGGGTAGACTTAAATTTGAGATGTATCCCAGTGGCCTTTAAAAAAGTAATACGGCAAGATCTGCAGAAGCGGTAATTTCAGTCCCCATTCTGGCAGACCATTGTTATTAGACCAGGTTAGAAAAGTGCATCATATCATTTTGTACTGGTACGGTCTATGTATATAGCATTACAGTTGCGTACTAGTAACTTTAACTGTACAAAAATGCATAGAAATCCCCCAAAATTTACATAACAATATACCTCAAAGTGGAAAAAGTTCTCTGACACACAACCGCTGCTGTTTGCATTAATCGAGAGTTCATTACACGCAAATAAATTAAAAATGTATATGTTTATAAGGTCTAGTAACTAATGTATATCATTTATTCCATATCTAAATTATGTTTACTGGTGACATTTTACTTGTTAATCTCCTCCAAACTTATCGTCAAACATAAATCCTTCAGTCCGATATCGTATTTTTTTAATGAAAATACACTTAAAAAGGCCTTAATGTACACGTACGGGAGCCTGTGTTTGTATGCTTTTCCGTGTTCTTCTGTACATCGTCTGCTGGAGGCTATCTAACCTGCTCCCGAGTAGGGCAGACCTGAGCGGATCAGCGACGAGATCGAGTAGATTATTTAGTGATCTTGCGGGCAGGTATAATTTTGTCACGTGACATTCTTCCCCGATTTTACAATTAGTAGATATAATGTAGTTTTCACAAGGACTTTTAATTGCATGCTTAAAGTCGCAACCTACAATTAATGTACAGTTATTGCGGTAGGAAGTAAATAAGACCTACTGAACGCCAAATACAACCAGTTACGGTCCACAATGAAACTGTTTCTTCACAGACATAATTTAAAGTGTGTTGTTGGATTTATAAACACAGTTGACGCGTGCATGTAGCTTAGAAATTAAAACACTTATTGCCGTTTTCATAACGCAGCAGTATTACCACATAAGTAATTCTAGAATACTTTTATTTTATTTGCTCAATGTACTCGTCACTTGGCATTTAAACGTGCAAGTGGACCTTACGCTATGAGTACGGTCGTTGCGAGATTTCTTTGTCATGCATTAACTAATGAACTTTACAGATATATAAAATGTCCCATAAAACTCATCCGCAATACATAACAATTTTTTTTTGCTCTACTTGGAAATCTAGTCTGTAATAAAGTTTTTGGCACGGTGACAATAATTTTTATGGGAATGTGAACTGGACTGGGTTTTTATTTAAAAACCAAAAAACAGTCGTTGGCTCTACAATTAAACCTTCACTCTCCACAATTTAAATTTTCCTACCCCTTGTGTGAAACAAATGATTAATGGTTTTTATCTGCTACGTCTGGTGCGAAATTGTTACACTGGCAAGTTCAAATGGTACAATATTTCACCATTTTACTATAGGTGGCGTGAGAGAATTCCCTTTAAATCTTCCAACCTACCTAGGAGGTCCAGGTGCTAACCCAAAATGGTAAACCTATTGTGACAGCTCCAAGATCAGTCAAGCAAAACTAGGGGGAGACGGTACTAACGTTGATAACAAGTTGTTCATTAGTGCTCCTCACAAAGATCAGCGGAAGGGCCGAGCCTCGTCTTCCCAACACTTCACATTAGAATTTAGAATATCACTATGTCCAAAGATCGTACAGAAAAAAAATGTGTAATATCCTATGAATTTTAACTTTATAAGGCCAGTTAAGTCCAGTAAAGAAAATTTAATAATAATTCAGAAAACTTTTTTTTTAATACACAGACTGGAACAACAAAACAATAAAATCTTAGCATATTAACATTGAGTATTTCCAGTGTGTAGACATCAGATAGAAATAAAATAGCAAACATGGCTAAAGAATATCATAGTAAAATTATTAAACTAGGGGATCTCTGTCTGTTGGCTTAAAAAAATAAATTTTTAAATTTGTATTTCACCAAAGGTCTTTTGATTTTGCAAAACATTGTAATCTAATCATAACCAAATGTTTGAGACATAGAAAATAATAAATTTTTTGCTAGTGTTAGGTGCATATCAAGTAGCTGGGATGAGAAGAAAATAATAAATAGGCTGGACTTTCCTGGCTACCCTGCGTAAGGATACTTTTACCACTGCCGATAGTTGGTTACGTCTCCATCTCTCACAGGTCTACCGATGACGGTACAGCAACGGGACGAGCACAAAATTTCGCAAATTTAACATCGGAAGATGTAGCCAAATAACTCAAGAACTACTGGACTGCTTCTACATAGTAAACAACCAAAAACATGTGGCGGGAATGAGATCGGATTACGACATATTACAAAGCTAAAAAACTCTTACTAGTTTGGCCGATGTCAAGATTCAACAAAGTCGAGAGAAAGTCGTACCTAGAAGTTATAGGCCGGCACAGAAGTAGTGTGGTTTAGTAGGTTCTAGGACAACGGGTGGGGGTGGTAGATATCAGATTCCCTGGCCGCCATATTTGATTTCGTCATGGTTTGCATGTTGGCAGCCACCTTAGTTTTGACCTTGACCTTGACCTTTTGCAATTTTTTGCAATTTTGATTATTCGAATTTTTTTATTTGCTTTCCGTCGTCTGCTGGTGGCAGCCATGTTTGTTTACATCGTAGGTGATATGTTTCCATAGTTGGCAGGTGGCGGCGCTGGTGTCGCACTTTGCTTTCTTCATCGTCTGCTAGGGTGGTAGCAATGTTTGTGCCAATGTTCACATCATTGGTTGGTAGAGTGCGCTAGTGTACAGTGTTGTTGTTAAGTGTGAAGTCATGTGTGCATGTGTATTGAAGAATGGTCCTTATGGTTTTTTTAAGCAAAAAATTTTCGTTCGTCATTTGTTGGGTGCGGACTTTCGCCCCTTGTGTTACTAGACATACGCCCTTTCCACTCGGCTATCAGAGCAGACTTAGTACCGACGAGATTAAAGTGTTATACTTAAATTTCTTTATTACCAATTTCCTTCATCGTAGTTGTATATGTAAAAATTCAATTTTATAGTATGCCTATATTTAGGGTTTTTTATGTAATTTAAAGATCAATAAATTTTATTTGATTACAAAATTTAATACTTGTTCCCCATACCAACCTATGGCTAAAAGTTTCGGAAATAATAATAATTTTTTAAATATATTTTCTTAAGACAAACTTATACTTATTTATTTTATATAATTTCTTATTATTTGAACATACTTACACTTAATTGTTTTTATGCATACTCTCTGTATGAAATATTGCCACAGTATTTTTATACCTACAATTTAATTCTTGCCCCCATACTAGCATATGACGGAAAGTCGGGGAATCGGCCAATCATGGCTTGTATCTTTCATGACAGCCGGTGTTATTTTTTTTGTTGGAATGACCAACAGGGCAGTTGTTGCTGTCATCATTGGAAGTAGTCATTGTCTGTATCTTGGACTGTCACCCACATATATTTTGAGATGTTTGGCCATGACCCATACATTTTAAATATATCGCATGCCGCAATCTTGAGGAACCGTCCATGGCCCGCATATTGTATGAGGCCATCATGGAAATCTTAGAGAATCGAACATGGCTTGTACCTCCGATGACATCATCCCCTGCAATATTAAGGAATCGACGTGACCTGCTTGGAATAGGCCAAGTCAGCAAAGGATAGTGGGTCATGGTCTGTATCATGGATTATGTCGCCCAATGTATCGATGAATCGACCATATCTTGTATGTAGGCTGATGTTGCCAGTTACAATCTTTGTGAATTGTTCGTGATAAAATGTCTTTACCAGGTGACATTTTGGTAGCCGAGCTTTGTCTCTATGTTAATTTTTTGTGTCTCGAAAAATTTGTGACTGAGGAAAATCGAACTGACTGATCTCATGCAGAGAACGTGACTACTGTATCATGTGGGCGTGAATACAGAGACCAGTTCTTGACTGCAGACGAGTCTAGACGAAGATATCATTGGTTTACAGTGCATTCGTATTAAGAGTGCCATTATTTTTGTTTGGGTGTCTGCTTTTACATGTGAGGCGGATCTGTTTTATTTGTGTGTTACTTATGGTCATGTTACATATCAAGCATATCATCACATTATGTTATGTTGTGTGCTTCTTTATGTGAAGAGTAAAGCAAAACCCAGAATGTATGATCAAATATTATTTTAAAAAATAACACGTTTACTTATGTGTAACTTAAAATTATTAGAAGTACAAATCAAGAACGTAGTATTTCATTACGAGGAAATATAAACCACTTGTCACAAATATATTGATATGTATCTGCTTCTTTCTCCCGGAAATAAAGCAATTGTAAATTGTCACATGCTAGCAAAGTTAAGGAAGCATCAACATTCATATATATATATATATATATATATATATATATATATATATATATATATATATATATATATATATATATGTATATACTCGTTATTGCACGACGCGATTACAGACATTAAATTGCGTATGGTCTTTGAGAGATTTGGTATTTGAATAATCTCTCACACATAATATTTTAGCAAACGTATTTATTTAAACATTAGAAATAGAATAAATTTTCTCTGTACATTTTATTATGAAATATCAGAAGTTTTACATCAGTTGCCTATATATTCCTATTCTCTTCAATGTCAAGATATATTTACAATGCTGAAGATACCTTTTTAATTATTACGATTCATATTTCCAGATTTGAAGTCATCTTCTCGGTTTTGAAGACGTATTCTAGGTGATGAATTTACTTTCCCATAATTCAAGTCGTCTTCTTAAATTAGAAGTTGTGTTACCACTGCAAAATTTTTCTCAGTGTTGTGACAACATCTATGTGGTATTCCACTTATATTCTCACATATTATAGGTGTTGTTTAAGCCATATCCATGGTTCTAAATGTTTAATGTCAGTATGAATATGTGACCAAACAGCACAACTGAAAAGATAATACTGTCTCCCATGTGGTATGCTGCAAAACTAATTTTCGTAAATGATAGAAATTTTACGAAATGCCGAAAAAACATTAATACGTCAAGGAAAATAATGTTTCTACTTTGCAACAAATACTTGCATGGAGACCAAAAGTTACAACACAACTGGCAGGACAATAATCACTATTTTATGATTTACAGTGTTTTTTTTGTAAAAAAAAAGTTGTTCTAATAATCAGAAATAATTTACACAATGCTGAAAAACCTTGAGGAAACGCCGATAAAATAATTAAAACGACTAGAAACATAGCACCACAGTGCAGTAAAAATACTCGCATTAACTTGACAAGACTTATTCTCAAGCAGGTTGCATAAAAAATCATTCAAAATCAAATAATTATTATCTATAAAAATTAAACTGAAAAAGCCTGAAATTGCCAAAAAAAAAATTAGAATGACTGGGAACATAGCACAACAGTGCAATAAAATATACTTTACATTAATTAGACAAGACTGGTTTTCAAGTATGTTGCATAGCAAAACATTTAAAGTCGATTAATATAGACGAATAAATACATAACACAATGCTGAAAAATCTTGAGTTAACGTCAAAATAATGATTAAGGTGAACGGTCGTATTCAAGTATGTTGCATAGCAAAACATTTAAATTCGAATAATATAAAAGCATAAATACTTAACACAACGCTGAAAAATCTTGAGGCAATGCAGGAAAAATAATTAAAACTATCAGAAATATAGTTAGAGTATGGTAAGTGATACTTGCATGAACTTGGCAACACATATTCTCAGTATGTTTCATAACAAAACATTTAAAGTCGAATACTAATGATTTATGAAAACTTTACACAACGCTGAAAAATCTTGATGCAACGCCGAAAAAATAATTAACACCTCTAGAAATATAGCAGAACAGTGCAAGAAAAAGTATTTGCATGAACATTGCAGTACTCATTCTCAAGTAGGTTGCGTAAACTAACATTCGACATCAAGTAATAATGATTTATAGAAATTAAACAAACAGTGCTGAAAAATCTTTGAGAAATGCTAAAAAATTATTTAAAACAATCAGAAATATAGTTACAGTGCAGGGAATTAATACTTCCATGAACTTGGCAAAATACATTCTCAAGTATGCTGCATAACCAAACATTTTATGTCAAATAATAATTCTTTTAAAAAAATGTAATACAATGCTGAAAAATTATGAGGCAATGCTGAAAAATTAATAAAAACAAGAAATATTGTAGCACAATAATGGTGAGAAAAATTTCCAAAAAATAATTGCAGATAAATAACAAAAATTAGAGCACACCTGACAGAAAATAATTCTTCTTGCATGGTCTCACGTGTGCTGCAAAACCAACTTTCATATATAATACAAAATCAAGACAACATCTAAAATCTTGAAGCAACAGCAAAACATAGGTAAAAAAACAAGGAAATCAGTTTTGATAACATGAAAAGACATTTGTGTTACTAAAAAAAATTGCAGCACACCTGCCAGATGATTTGTGTTCTTTCATGTTCTAGAATGTGTTGCTTAAAGTAGATGTTATCATCAAGAAGTTGAAGACATTTTGGTACTGAAGGTATGTGGACGAGAATCTTCTTTTGCACTCAGCCTTATCCACCAACCAACCGTTATGGTTATCCATAACAGTTTCCTTTCAACTAATAAATGGTTTATTACCATATGGTAGGGTATGTATACCATCATCACATATCTGGCGTTTGTCATCCATCCATGTAAGCGCAGTTTTGTTCATACACTGTGAATCATGTTGATGGGACCTTATACTGTTAACATTAACTTTAATTACTTGTCCCTTCAAAAGAACATGTTTGTAATCTACGAATGACATCTTGTTCTTCACCACACACTTCTGTATTCCTTTAGCCCGTTTCACTTCTGTTCCTTGGCATGTGTAGCTGTACATATTTGCCCTCAGACCCACAAATTCTACCATATCATTGCCACCACATTCATCCTTGAACTTCCCAACTACCTTCTTGTTTAAGGTAGAAAAGCATGGACGAGTCGGGGAATAGACACTGGTGTCAAATTCTGACATAAATGCTGGGTCTGAGGCAAGGTCGGCATAGAAATCATGTGTACCTATTTCATACACAAAAGAGTCTGTGTCCATGTATGCTAGATGGAGCTTCATTTAAAGCAAAATTTTATGAAAACCTGTAAAAAATTTATTGTAAATCTGAAATTCAGTGTGTGTGTTCTATCAAGTATACTAAACAACATACTAAAAGTCCCAAGTCTTCCTATGCCGGCTTCGTTGATATTTCCGGGAAAGAAAGGTATAAGTAACAGTTTATACCAACATTACAAATAACATATTTTAAAAAGACTTAAAAATATTATATTTCTTAAATCTGATGCCTGTTTTCTACCTGGCGTTTTCATAAACATACTTAAAGTCTTATGTTTTAATATGACGGCCTCATGCCTTTAGTGAGATAAAAATAAAAAAGTTAATGTGATCAGGTTTCACTACTGACTATGCGTGACACATACGTGATACGTAGTTCGCGGACTTCAAAACAAAAGATAGTATACTTTTCATGAGGAAACATTAGCCTGTCGATAGGGTGTGAGGGGGTAAGGAATTTTGAAACGCGTACACTACCTCGCTGTAGGAAGCGAGTGACAACCAGTCCATTGTTGCAAGTAGGTGTATATACAACTTAGTTATCGACAGCGAGTTTGTTTGTTCTGATGAATGGCTACTATACCATGTTATGTACGGAGTGTAAAGGTCAGTGCATTTTAATTATAAAATTGAATTTAAGTGTTTTCACTGCAATTCTTCTTTGAGTGAGAGGGATGTGGTGACAGTGAGTAGAGGTCTCGCGGGTTTTATTAAAGCGATAGATCAGCGTAATGATGGACTGGTTACCATATTTAAAGAGATAGAGAAGAAGAATTCAACAGTGCGAGTGCATGTTGAGTACCGGTAAGATTAAATTAATTAATTGTAACATTTATTTAATTCTTATTCTGAAGGCCTACAGCATAGAAAAGTAATAAGTTAATATGCAGTAAAGATATGCATGAAATGAATACGTAATCGAGAACAGTAATACTGAGCATTTTCGTATTAACTAAGAAAAAGAAATAAATTTTTCTTTAAAAGACATTTAAAGCGTTTTCGCTACAGTGTTTGTTATAGCAAGCCTCTGACAATGTAACAGTATGAAGCTATTGAATTACTTCCCCTTGTTTTTGATAACTTAATTTGACCTCTCAAACTGCTGTTTGGAATAGTCGAATATTAAATTCCTTTTCGTGAAAATATGTAGCAAACACTTCCTCGCAGTCCTGTTTAAAGTCCAGTTAGACTGGCTTCTTCTTGAAAAGCAATAAGTATCTCATATTTAATTGCACAAAGAGTAGATTGATATAAAATTGCAAGATATGTATTGTTTTGTTTAGGAGACAATACACGCACCCAACTGCAATTTCACAACACTTGCAACGTAAGACAATAATCACCAATAGCGAAAAAGGTTACGTTATTCACTTAAACCATTCAAAATAGATTATGATTGTTTGTTTTGCGGAGAGGAAGCTTCTGAGAGGAAAGAGACAAAGAAGGAGGTAAAGTACAGATGTGTTGTACACAAAGTTACAACAATTCATTTCAAGGAAACTGTTATTAAACAAGCAGATGAACGAAATTATGAATTGGGTGAAATTGTGCGTTCACGCTGCCAATGTGTGGAGGATCTTTTGGCTGCTGAAGCCTCAGATTTTTAAATAAAAGTATGTTACTGTAATATATTTGAAGTGCATTATGTTTCCATATTTAAAGCAAATTATTAATATTTTATATGTTTTCACACTAAGGTACACAACTCACAGTGCAGAATGATAGAAGAAGACCAACCGATAGAGAAAGCAACAGGCCTTCTGTAAACTTCCAGAGTACATTGAACCCAGCGATGAATGCCAGTTCTCCCTTAATGGACTGATAATGGTAATGGGTAGTGGTGAAACATACACAGATAATCACTCTAAAAAGAAGCTTGTTGCACATTATGGCGACTCTATCTTTATAATAGGAAAGAGGGGGGGAGTTTGCATTGTAAATTTCAAGGGTTCAGCTAGTGGTATTTTATGTGACAAGTGGTATGATGAACGAAAAACATAAAAAACCGATGAAAGGCTTTGAATTGTACAGACAGCTGCAGCGATCATATGCGAAGATATTCGTGGCAAAGTGTACCAAACCGATACATACGTTTCGCGTGATAGTAACCTTGGTGACATGTCACTGTTACCAGAAACTCTAAAGTGTTTTCTAGATAATGTGGTAACAACAAGGGCAAAAAGTGACAACAATGTAAACATCAAGAAAGCTGCAATCGGGCAAGCTCTGGTGTCAGAATGCAGACCACACTATTTATATCTCCCATTCTACTGGGCGTTGGTGTCTATGCTCACAGTTACTTTGCATCTAGGGAGTTTGTCTATAAGCTGAACAAGCTTTCATTCTCTGTCGATTATGCAGATGTTAAAAGGTACGTAATGTTTTGCGGCATATATATTATTTTTTCTGCCATGAAAATTGTCTATTATAATTAATTTAATTTGCCTGTATGAGTATTCAGTCATAGCCAATGAAGAGCCTAAGTGAGATCACATGACTAAAGGACACTGCCGATTTCAGTGTACGGACCTTGACTGGTCATGGAACATTCCATAGTATGGGAGGTTTGCGCTTCATTACACCTGCCCCAGAAAAGTCTGCAGACTTGCTTCAACGCATTCTGCATGCTCCGACTGCTTCGTCCGTTGCAGAAAGAGGCATAATGTATTTGGCATGGTACAACAAACCGCCAAACTCAGGACTCAAAAATGAAATGATAAGGGCACTAACGACCACCTCTGAAGAAACTTCTGTAATATTGCAAGCTGCATTGCCAGTAGATGCTGTCTGTGGAGCTGCAAATATTGTTGGCATAAAATCTCCTCCATCTTGGTATGGTTTTATGAGGAAAATTTACAATTCTGTTGAACTACACTGCCCGCGAACTGAAATAGAAGCTCTGCCATTCATCAACTTGGATCCAGGGAACTCAAGCACATTATACACTGTGTTATTGTTCGCGGAGTGAGAATGTTTCAGGAATGGTAAAAAAAATATTTGGTGACCTTTCATCAGCATCTTTATGCCAAAGTTTCTGAAATTGTTGCATCTGAACCACATGGAGAGTTAGACATTGTCATTATTCGTCTTGGCGGTTTCCATCTTTTGATGTCGTTCCTGGGATCAATAGGATACATTATGTCTGGGAGTGGACTTACAGTTCTTTTCGAGCAAGTATGTGCAAGAGCTCCTGTGGATAATATTCTATCAGGTCACGCTTACTCTCGTGCAATTAGAGCTCACTTTCTAACAGAACGTGCTTTTATTTCAACGATTCTGGAAGACTGCAAAATTTTTAAATGTGTGAAGGATAATATGAGGCTTCAGCTCTTAGTGGGATTAGAAGGAAAGCACAGCAAGAAGACCCTAAGTGAATCCAGCATATGTCAACACTTTTGTAACCATTTAAGTTAGAAGACAAAAGTTACAGCTGAAAGAAGTCCTACTGCCAAACTGAAGAGCCAATACAAAGATATGGTGGAACTGATTCACTTGTTTCTGAGGGCTGAACGAATAGCGGACTGGGCTTTACTTCTCCATTGTGTAAGAGAAATATTGCCATAACTGCATGCTGCTGGACATTTTCGTTTTGCTAAGTCAGCACAGTTATATATTCAAGAGATGGAGGAATTACAGTCCAGAATGTCAGACGGAGAGTTTTTGAATTTCGTCAATGAAGGGAGCTTCGTAATTTGACGAAATCATGAATTTTGTCATGTGTATCATTAGACATGGTTATTGAACAGAGCTTGATGCGAAATTGAAAAGTACAAGATGGGCTGACACATGGTCGTGGAATTTCTGACAGCCAGCTAGCATACTTTGTGCTCGCTTTTCCAGCATGTCTCAAGCTGTGCGAAGCGATGGAATGTCTAACTGTGTGTCCATGAAGTCAACAGAACAACATTTTGAACTGAGAGACAATCATCGTTCAGCAGATAAAACAGAGGCAGAAACTTTTGTATCCTGGTTTAAACTACACTCTCCTTTGGCTGAATGTGACTGCCTAAGATCAATTTCTTCTGGAATAATAGGCCACGAAAAGATTAACTGCCACAATGCTTTTTCTATTGGTTGTGGTACAATGAAGGCAATGGTTGGAAGTAATTTTGCCGATGTTAAGCTAACAAGAAAAAACAATGTGCTTCCACTGGCTGCGGTTAACAAGAACATCAAAATTAGAATGAAATTGTGCCTATAAATTCACAAAAATTTCATGCGCATAGTTTGGGCAATTCACAATAATCATGGTGAGTTATTTAATTATCTGAAGTATGAGCTGGCACCAATGCCCCCCGCACTGTTTGATGATGTATCCATGCGGAAGACTGACAAATCTGCACTTTTAGATGTTTTAAATTCAGAACCAGCCCCTAATAACTTACAGAAAACATCTGCAATCGTTATTGATGGTGGATATTTCCTTCATGCTCTAGTATGGCCTCGTTCAGCAACATTTGGAACACTTATCTAATCGTACCTTCAATATGTAAAACGGAACTATTCAACATCAGCTATTGTTGTTTTCGATGACTACAACGAAATTCTGTCTACAAAAAAAAACAGCAGAAACGACATGCAGCACGTAAGAAATCAACTGACATTGTCTTCACGTCAAACACCATTGTAACAGTTTCACAAACAGACTTTCTTTCCAATGGGAACAATAATACCAGGCTCATCAACATGCTCTCACTGGTATTCCAGAGTGCAGGACTAAAGGTACAGCAGTCATTAGCAGAAGCAGATACAGCGATTGTCCGAACAGCCATTGAGGAAGCAACTACAGGTCGGGAGATCACAGTTGTGGCTACAGACACAGATGTTCTCGTAATGCTTCTAGCTCGAGCACAAGAAGGTTTTAGTATAAATGTGCTTCATCCAGGATCAAAGATATACAAGGTGTGTATTCAGACACATATAGTCATGAAGAAGAAATTTTGTGTGCTCTTTATCCATGCAGTCACAGGTTGCGACACAACCTCAGTTGTTTTCGGCAAGGGAAAAAAGAAAGCATGGAAGCTGCTTGACAAACCCAATGTTCAAAACATAGTAGAAGTTTTCAACAACCCATCAGCAGACAAAGGACAAATCCCAACCAGCTGGTGAACAGTTCCTTATCCAACTGCACACTCATGAAAATTACACGAGCTTGGATGAACTCCGTGGTCGTTTGTTTGCTCGTTATCTTGCGAGGCATTGCAGTCACTGTGTCATTTGAACTTGCAGGTCTTCTGCCTAACTGTGCAGCTAGTCAGCAGCACAGCTTCAGAACATATCGACATGTAAGTTGTAGTGAAATTAGAAGGATATTCTTAAACTTGATTTAAACAGTGCTGTAACTAAATATTATATTTTATTCTTCAGGTTCAAGAATGGCTTGCTAACCCACTTTTTCCAACCGATTGGGGATGGACGGTATTAGGTCAATCACTGATACTAGTTGCATCTGATATGCCTCCCGCACCAAACAACTTGTTGCAAATTATTGCCTGTGCTTGTAAGGTAGATTGTGGCATACACTGCTCTTACTGTACTGCTGGTCAGTTGCTCCTTAATGTGTGCCCACTGCAGGGGCAGAGGTTGTTACAATGTACCGAAACCTGAACTTGACGTAGATAATGTGGATGATCGAGATATAATATA
The DNA here is from genome assembly GCA_003012365.1 of Medauroidea extradentata. Lineage (NCBI taxonomy): Eukaryota > Metazoa > Arthropoda > Insecta > Phasmatodea > Phasmatidae > Medauroidea > Medauroidea extradentata. Next base: position 65,501 of record PNEQ01128346.1, read on the forward strand.
AGTTCCACAAAGGATAAACGTACGAAAAAGTTTACGATGAATCCCTTGTCTTCATCACTGTCAATGTTACATGTGACCTGCAGCTATACACGTTAGCAATGTTCAGTGTGTTACGATTTAACGTCAACCATTTTGTTATCTAAAAAAAATGTGGCATGAAAATATTGTTGTTACAAGTTATGAAATTTCTTTAATCCAGATGTTTATATCACCTTTTAGTGTGTTGTTCTGGGTACTAAAAATTGATTGCGTACCAGGTTTCATATTTACAATGTATTGTTTTTTAGTTTAATAAAATATATTTTCAATTTGTGAGTATAACAGGGTACTTAGGACATTTTTACAGGAAAAAAAAACTATGAAGCTGGCTTAGGGAGATTTGGGACTTTAAGTATGTTGTTCTTGACACTAAAATATGCTTGTGTACCAATTTTCATAACTGCAGTATTTTTTTTAAAGTATAATAAAAAGTAGTTTTAATTTGTGAATATAATATGGTACTTACGATATTTTTGCAAGAAAAAACAATTAAGCTGGCTTAGAAAGAGTTCGGACTTTTAGGATGTTGTTTCGTACACTAAAATGTGCTTGTGTACCATTTTTCATAATTAATTTTTTTAAATTTAATGAAATGAATTTTTAATTTGAGAATATAACATGGTACTTATGATATTTTCGCAGGAAAAAACAATGATGCTGGCTTAGGAAGACTGGGGAATTTTAGTATGTTGTTCTGTACATTAAAAAGTGCTTGTGTACCAATTTTCATAACTACCATATTTTTTTAAGTTTAATAAAACATATTTTTAATTTGTGAATATAAAAGGGTACTTATGTCATTTTTACAAGAAAAAAGCAATGAAGCCGGCTAAGGAAGAGTTCGGACTTTTAGTACGTTGTTCTGTGCAGTAAAAAGTGCTTGTGAACCAATTTTCATAATTACAACTTATTTTTTAAGTTTAATAAAGTGTATTTTTAATTTGTGAGTATAACATGGTACTTATGAACTTTTTGCAAAAAAAAAAATCAATGAAGCCAGCTTAGGAAGACTTGGAACTTTTAGAATGTTGTTCCTACACTAAAAAGTGCTTATTTACGAATTTTAATAATTACAATGTTTTTTTTTCAAGTTTAATAAAAAGTATTTTTAATTTATGAATATAACATGGTACTTACGATCTTTTTGCAAAAAAAAAAAACAATGAAGCGGGCTTAGGAAGACTTGGAACTTTTAGAATGTTGTTCTCTACACTAAAAAGTGCTTATTTACCAATTTTCATAATTACAATTTTTTTAAGTTTAATAAAAAGTATATTTAATTTATAAATATAACATGTTATTTATGACCTTTTTGTAAGAAAAAAAACAGTAAAGCCGGCTTAGGAAGGCTTGGGACTTTTTGTATGTTGTTCTGTACACTAAAAATTGCTTGTGTGCCAATTTTCAGAATTACAATATGTTTTTACATGTTACAGCGTAAAATGCCTGGGCTATTATTTTCATACCTAGACTTCATAACATTATAATGAAAATTGTACATTAATGTCTTCGACAGGTCGAGCATTGTAAAGCCAGCATAAATTCGCTTGTCTAATAAAATGTTCTCCTATTCCATTTTTTATAAAAGCCAAATTTTCATTATAAATGGTTCTACATTCGAACGATGGCTTTGCAATACGCTTCTTGGCACGACATTCCAGGCATTCAAGTTCCATATGTTGTCCTTTCCTCTTATTTTCCATTAGCTTTCCATATGTGGCACTATTCATTAGTTTGTAGAAGTATTTTCCAAATTAATTTCTGGCGAATTTTCGCTTGTCTGTATTCATGTAGATATAATGTTTCAACCATGCTTTTTGTCTAAACTCCAATACTCGATGAATCTTCTTTAGTTCCAGCCCATTATCTATTGCTTGTTTAACATTCACATAATGAATAATGTATTTTTTTGCAATTAAGTGTAGTCATTAATTTGGTTTGTTTGGAGATGGGAGGTCACTCGTTCACAGACGGGAATGGTAGTTCTTTGAGCTCTGAATGAAGACAAACAGGATAATCAATAACTACTTCTAAAATATAGCCGAATTCATCATCATTAGGAATCGTTGAGACATCCAAATCTGTATCTATCCATTTGAATTCGGAGCATGGAAGTGGCAGAGACATTGCCCAACCATATAGATTGTTAGCATTTACATATTGTAAGTATGCTGGAGGCTTCTTTTTATTGTATGTGGCAGGCAAGTCTTTATTGTTTGCCACACAGTGTATTTTAATGCACTGGGCAAACCCCTCCCCGAATGCCAGACTCGATAAACATATGCATGTCATAGTCGCTTAAAAGCTCTAGTTCCACATTTGTATTCTTCATCATGGCATCAAAAAAGAGAACCCAGGTGCACTAACATATCGAATGCAATCAAGCCTATATGTGCTCAAACACAGGTCACAGAAGTTCTCAAACACATCGCATAGAATCATTACATCAGTTTTGAAATAAACATCACTGTATTGGCCCAGTGTATAACATCCAAATTTATCCCAGACTTTCTTTGCATGTCAGTTTTCCTCTTCATCATGCTGGTATCTGTAAGTTTGTTGTAAAAAGCTTATTTAGGCGGTAACTGAGTCTCGTCGAGTTTCCACCACAAGTCAACACCTGTTATTGTCACGAGCTCTATCTCATCTGGTTTATAGAATATTTCTGCTGTCTTGATTTCCGATAATGGCAGATTCTGTGCAAGTGAGGCTAGACTGGCAAACATAAATCTAAAAGTGTCTATAAATTGTATACTGAAATTTTCATCTAGACGTTTGCTAATGGTAATCAGTTTTTCTTCGGTATGAGGATTATGAATATTTCTAGAGTGTCTTAACCGAACTGTTTAATGATGAAGTTCTCGTCATAAGTAAGATTGTGAAAGAAGACAGGAAGTCTCTTAGGACGGCATCGAAGCTTGTTGCTGTTATTACATGAGGGTCCGATGTAACTGCCAGTGAGATGATCGTGGTCATGAACTTTACGGTTTTTTATTGTAAAGGGACCAGAGCAGTGACCGCAGAAAACAGCGAGGGTATAGCTGGTTTGCTCATCAAGTTTTAAAGTTCTCATTGGCTCTGACTGGTAGTAAATATCTTTGACCAAATAACCGATTCTCACGATCTCTTCTCTAAACATCTGAGCAGCATTTTCCCCTCGATATAGTTTTGGTTTTGTTGGTAAACTAGATATCTTGGCAACGGGAATCATGTTTTCATCAACCTTGACATAGATACAAAAACTATAGGGCTCATGCCTTTGGTAATTAAAAGTATATGATTCTCCTGGGTTTGGTTGGCATGTCGGTATTGGTAGCATTGCTTCGAAGTCTGCATACACTACCACAGGCACCTTGTCTGCATTATGGTAATTTGTGAGCTTGAGCACAGGAACCTTGCCAGTTTTCTGCAACTGAGGCATGTCTACACATAGTAGTTACAGTACCTCCTGTGCTCTGCCAGTGTTTGTTCGCCTGTAAGTCCTGTTACTCTTGGCTGGCTCTTCAGACATCTCTTATACGTGTATATCTTCTCTTCATGTGATGTTTTCTGAGAACGCACAAGGCGAGAGAAATCTTTGATGTAACAATAATGGTAGTTCTTATCTTCTGTCATCAACATCGAAAGGTCGAAGTACTGGGTTTTCTCTTCTTTCGTGACCCGTATTGGCACTACATTTTCACTATCGTCGAGAGCATGAATATTTATACCAAGACCAGGATTATTCTTTTCCAAAATTGTTATGTGCTGAAGTGGTGTTGGGAAATTCTACTTCGGCAAAGTTGAATATTTCTTCTAGATCACTGTACCTCTTGTCAACACGTTCAGGAGGTTCACCTTCGACGAATCGCGATAGTATTGCCCACATGAAACAGGCATATTCTTTGTTTTGGGTATTGATAACTGCCTTCCTGTTTTTTATCTTCGTCGGAAGGTCGATGCATGAAGAGACACATATTGGTTCCAACTCATTTATCCGGAGTTGTAGTATCTTTTTAGCAGTCAAAGTAAATCCACTTCCCTTGGCCTGAAAATCATTTTCTTCAGTAATCTTGTCATTTGCAGTAGTCAAAGCATACTCGATGTCTGTAATGTTGTACAATGGGACATTCTTCGTTTTAAAAGCACGTTTTTCTCATTTTTCATCGTAGAGCTCTGGCTTGCTATACATACACTACAAAAATAAATTTAATTTAATAGCTCCATGATCTTCAAGTTTTTGTTCCAGCTGACCGGTAATCTTCTCTTTAATGTTTTTTAGGTAATCACAGATGCTGATTGGTAAGCTTGTGGTGTTTTCTGCCACATATGTTTTCATAACATCCCTGAAGGCTCTACGTTCTTTCATGAACCCGAACTCGTAGGGTTCGCCAGCCCCTACGACTATATGCCTGCGAGATGTAGCACCTACTAAAATTAGAAAAACCGGGATTGTTGGACTGGGCTGTGTGGAGACTGCAATGCTCTGTCTCTTGGCTGGTGGCGGGGGCTGGCCCATTGCACTTAGTGTGAGCTTTCAATTTATTAAGCCTTTTGAACTGACGATCGCACGTTATGAATTCCAGTGTTTCATGATCTGGGTTTAGCCAACAGCTTTTCTCACGACGTCTCGCAGCATCGGTTCGAGTGAAGGTCTCATTGCAAAATGTACAACTGGCCGAAGGTGCATGTTTTACTACACCTTTATATATGTGGAGATGCTTTTGAAAATTACCTTTTTGGGCATTTGACAACCGGCATTTGTCACATACATGTGATGACGGTCGGAAGGGGTTCAGATGACAGTTACGCTTATGTTGAATACCAGGCTTCCCAGATAAAAATAACGTGTCACAGAAACCACACTGCAATACTGGCGGGTGTCTTGCACTCACCACAGGTGCAGAGGTGGAAGCTGAACAAGACAGGGTATGTTCAGCAACAGATACTTTGCTGTCCATAGTGATGTGCAGAAACAGTCACCTGTAACATACAAAAAACTGAATGAGTAACATTATCTTTGAGACTTCATTTACGGATGTTTAAGTACGTAAAATTATTTTCATCATAATACATAATATTTATTTGAATGTGAAGTACTAGACTGAAAAAAGCATGGTAGTGTTCGAAAATTGCATTCACAAAACATTATGTTATGATTTATATACATTTTTAGTATAAGTTAATGTCCATACAAATATCAAAAGTTAATACAATGCCTACATTACATCTCAAAATTATCTGTTATGTCAGTGTGATGACGTGAGATAATCAACTTGAGAGTACACTTTTTATAATTTTCCTTTAACATTTACGTTTTGAGAAAAATATTTTACAATTACGCCGCTATGGTTAAGATGTTACCACTGGTGCGCCAGGAAACGCGTTTCTCTCAAGTTTGTTTATTCTAATATCATAAATTCAATGAACGCAAAGTACAAATTTAACGTGCTCAAAATATGTTATAAATTTTGTAGGAATAAAAATTGTTTAAATATTTATATTTAAGGGAAATAAAGGTTTAAACGTACTTATGAAATTATTTCCATATTTTAACAAGTTGTCTTATTTATTATATCATGAAAATATTAATATTCCCAAAATCAATATATTTTGTTATAATTTGAGAATCATATAGGAAGTGTTAGGCGATGGTGGTATGAATATATTATATAAACTTACGAAAAGAAGAAAGAAACCGATCCGACTACTGCCTAGCTATGATTAACTGAGCTATAATGGTCCTGCACACAATTTCTCGATTTGGCTTGGAATAGAGGGGTTAGAGACGATTGAACAGATATATATATATATATATATATATATATATATATATATATATATATATATACACAGTTACGAAAGCAATACACATGGCCTAGTTATTGCATAAGTTTGTTATTTATTCATATATGCTTGTCGTGATTTGAATAAATAGGTAAAAAGTAGGTCTGCAATTTCATTTAAGTAATCAGATGAAAGAAAATATTTAAATTGATCCCAAAAACAGCCAGACTTGCAAGAGTCAGAATCAAAAGATGATTACTTTGGCATTGCTTTTAATAAATACTTTAGATTTGAAATCGAATTTTGTGAATAAAAATTATGCATATAACTCGTAAGAAATATGTAAGTATAATAATTACATTAAGTTCATGTATATATATGTATATATATATATATATATATATATATATATATATATATGCACACAGACATACACAAATTCTTAGGCGTTTTTATCAAGCTGCTCTTGATTTCTCACAAAACCATGGGAAATATTACCACCTGAGCAGACTTAGAAAATTAAATAAAATAAAATTAATATGAAACCAGAACACTCACCTGGAAAATATGTGCTTCTTTCAGTTTAAGACTTGCACATTAAACTTTGTTGTAGTCGGTCGATTGGCCTTGTACGACTTAAAGGGACTTACGTACTGAGTAAAAACCTACGAGTACCAATACCAGCTAGTCTCATGTCTTTCCACATAAATACAAGCAGATTATTGCACATTTACAAGAACACATCCTACTAAATTCAAATATGTAACATTTTACGATGGCCATCATGGCGTTTTCTTACCGATTATATTTTAAACATTTTATCGTAGAATGAAATTTGAACCTGGTCGGCAGTCAGTTGTAGATTGATAACAAATACTACAATGTCACTAGCCTTAATATGGCTGAAATGTGCCGGGATACATTCTCACCCACATAAAAATATTTGCAATGTCTTTTGCATACAAACGAGCTTGGAGAAGCTAATTTGACGTATGTTTACCTAGCAACTATCAGATTACTGTTTTCTATCAGTTGTATGACAGTGCATAGTCAATTCCCGCGTCATTTACATTGAAAGATGATAGCTAATCATTTTAGAAACGTGCAACAATTTCAAAATTTTTCACTCTGATAACATGCCACAAATGGATACTTTTATACTAATCGACATTTAAACGCGAATTATTTACCAGAGTAGAAATTGAATGTAATATAAATAAAAAAAACAAGCTATAATTTTATAATGCATGATATAACAGCACACATAAGTAACCCCTAGTATATTTATATGTAAATCTTTAAATGAAACAAGAGCAAGATAAAATATAATATAGGTCAGGAAATCGCAACATGTGTTAAATAAATAAAGTCCTATTTTTGTATTTTAAGAGAGCAATAAGATTCATTTTTATACGTTGATAGTGTGATCAGATGTTAACAGAAATGTATAAATACTACAAGACTTGAGCAATACTGCAACAAATAAAAAGAATTGTATCAAACTGTTACAGTTACACGACATGATAGAAGTTGGACCTGGGGGGGGGGGGTGGTTTAGTAAACAAATATTCTTCCTCTCAGTCAATGGAAGCATTTTAATTGAAATGAGATGCTTGATCTAGCACTTGGATAGGTTAAGAAATGTGTGCATGTGTAGTGTACTTTTGTCAACAGGTTATCGATGATTGCAGGAATAATCATATGCCAACTGTAATGGATTTTGGTCTCGGCTGCTAAGCGTTATAAGTACCTATGACGGGAAATATAGACGAGATTTTTTTAATATAATACAAGCTACTTGGTATCTAAAATGTGTTTATTTTTTCTAAGACATGCAATTTTCGCGTTATTATTTGGTGACTGGCTATGATTCACTGGCCTAAATTTACACGATCACACTCCGTGACATCATTGGCTCCGCTCCTTCGTGTATTTATGTGCCAGCATTACAATATAGTATGCGCATTTTAAAGTTGAGTAATATCATTGGTTTAATTAGGCGCGGTACACAAACTGTTGACCAATAGTAGAAGTCGGACGTATACACAGTAACTTGCAGTCCAGTCTGATAATAATGCGAACTCTGTTGATCTATATGCATTATGCATAACTTTATTATCTTAGGGTATAGTCTTTCCATGAGTTATTACAATTTCTTTGTGACAAATCATGTTTCATTTACCTGTTAAGTTGTAAAAATTATTTCATCAACACATATAATTAGTTACACTGCTCGGTTTCACAATTATATTTTATCTGTATGGTTTATTCCTGCATTTTAAACATGTAACTTACACAATTCAAATTAATATAAAAATTGAATTTTGCTGCAGTACATAACCTCAGATCACATAATGTAAGTACCATGGCCGTAGAAGAACAGGTCTGGACATTCGCCTGGAGACTTGACCACTTTGTTGAGCTGCAGTTCACCAAGTCACCGAGAATATTGTGTTTTATCGGCGCTTCAGTTAGGGTGGTCAGACTCAAGTTCCGCCCACTTCCTTTCCACTAAGATAAACAATTTATCAAAACGTATTTTTGATCAATTTATGAAATACTTCCTTCGCTCAAATATTTAAGAAAATGCTCCTGCAATCTTTATTTACTTTATAAATTTAACAATGGAAAAATGTGGGCGGAGTTTGAGTCCAACCGCCCGGATTACAGCGCCAAAAAGTACAACATTCTCGGTAACTTGACGAACTACAGCCAAACAACAAAAGAGTCAAGTAAAATACATTGGAAGATAGGCGAGTGTCCAGACCTGTTCTTCTACCGACCGTGGTAAATACCAAATACATTACTAAATTGTGATACTACCTACATGTACTTTGTGCGCCTTCATTTGCATTTTTCAACTTTGTAATTTATTTGAGCAATTTAAAAACAATGCAGCTTAAATTTTGTGGTTTAAAAAATTTTGCTATAAAACACGAAACGGTAAACCGCGTTATTAAATACTGGTTGCTACAAAATCAGCCCAGCTTTGCTAAACATTCTCATAACTTTCAATAGTGGGGTGTACATTTTAAGAACACTATTTGAGTACTGATCATCATCCCGAATCATTTACATTTACAACAAATACAGTGAAAAGTGTTAGTATAGAATTATTATTGAAGACAACAGCACTAATTAGTCAGTTAAAATGTATTCTGTAGTGCAATTTTTATTATTTATTCAAAAAATTTTTTTGCAAAAGCAGTATGTGCTGAGGTAACTGCAAGTTAGGAAGATAATCTCATTGGTTTGGTACCGAACCAAATTCTGCTGCTAGTGGTGTTGCTATAGCTAAGTCATCTAATAAAATAAGAGATCGTTGTGAAATTAAATTTAAATTGTCTTGGCAGAGAGAGGTCATTCAACTTAATTTTGTAGCGGGAAAACAACCAATTTCGTCTTTTAAACTTCGACTTCATGTCATTGTACGTTCACGAAAGCTTTGTGATTTGCCAGTTTACATCCATTACCAACACCAGTGCAAAAAGCTGCAGGAATTGTCCCTTGCCTAACTAATAACATCACAGATGAATAACATTAAATTTTCTGCCTTGTCGTAGAATTAACCTTCGCTGAAGGCATATTAGTTGCAAGTAAAAGCAAAATGTAGGTCTACAGGGCCTACTTGGCACATTCATAATTTGGCAGGTTAATATTGGTAGTCTTATCAAAAACTACAAACTTATATTGCAACTATTCGTTTTAAATATAATTAAATCCCATACTTCAATAATGCTTAAAACATTTGGGCGATATTTTTGTATCTCAAGCAACGCTATCCAGAAACTTCAGGTAGCATATTTTGTTATTCACACTTCGACGGAGAGGGAAGTCACATATATATATATATATATATATATATATATATATATATTGTTCTAGTGGAACGTAATTTAAATGGCATGTTTGTCTTGAACCATTAACTATTTTGCTGGCACGTTTATATGTATAATTTTACTCGTCCTTTTATGAAATGTGTACTTGTGGTATAAAACTATTTACTATTTTTGCTACTTCGACTAATTTATGACTTCGGTATATATTGCTTAATTACAACTACTACAATGACTTAAGCATTATGTGGAAACATACGATGGACTATTTCGCGTCTCTGCAGTGACATCGCAGCAGGATATAACCACAGAACAATAAGAAATGATATTGCTATATATATTCAGCTATATACCTATATATTTACCTGACAGCAGTCTAGATTTCTCAGCCCTATACACGCACCGGCCACAATCGATTATTAATTGGCGTGTAACATTACAAGCAGGTCGTACGAATTATTTACTTATTTACTAGTGGCTTGCAGCAGTCAAATGCGTTTCGTAACAGCCGCCAGCTAATCACAGACGTTGCAATGAAGTATGCGTTCTTCACGTCCAACATGACCTGGAACGTACCTATACCTATAACGCTCTACTGCACGTTGTGGTCTGTATTAAAATCACGATACGTACTTTGTTTGCGTCAATGATTGATAATTTTTAAAAACAAAGTAATCATTAATCATAAAAGTAAGCCTGCAGCAGGCAAATTGAAGAAAAATGAGCACAAGTTTATTGTATTAATTACGAGCACATTAACGAATAAGATTTTATTTGGTTGTCGTTTAGAATCTTTAACTGTGACTGGAATGGAAAGACCATGCACTGGCTACTATGTCATTCATTTCATGCCACGGTAAAATTCAAACGATTGGATACCTTCCTTTATACAAGTCATAAATAGTGCCAGTGAAAATCTTGAACATAACCTTAAAACTATCCAGCATGACAGAATAACATAACCTCAAACTTGTAAAATAACGGCCGTGAATAGCATAGGCTTACAAATATAAAATTCACACATAAATAATTTATAAACACTTACCTGACAAGAATCTAAGCTAGAAGAATACGTAGACAGCAAAGAAAGCTACAGTAGAACGTACTGAAGGTAGACTGTTAAACAGACGATGTGCACACGATAAGTGATAAACAACGACTGAGAAATATCTGTTCCCGGAGCAGCTCTTTTATACTCTGCGGTGTATCCCGGTTAGAGGCGAAAGATAACGGGATCTAGCTAGCTGAACTTCTTCGCAATGAGCGACGTTCTGCGTGATAAGTCGAAGCTTACTTGGTTAGACATGTTCAGATAGTCTGATTTTTGTCGTAATATCGTTAAAAATATTTCGCGCCAACTTACTTTCCAAAAACAGTGTAGCAACCTGTGTCTTGTAAGATTAGCCGGTGGGCGTGATTTAATAAACAGGATAGCAAACGTTTAGTAGCAGCTCACCAGAGCTAGCATTTACCAAAACAAGTGACGAACGCATGAGTAACGAAAGAAGCAAGTCGGACACGAACACGTCACTTGGACGTCTAGCAAGCAGTCTGTGTTTCTCACCTTACTAAAAGTGGGCGTCATATAACAGCAATGCAATGGAAGAATGAACCACGTCAATTATAGTTCACGGTCTCTTACACGTGCAGCTTTGAGCAGACATTTTTAGTTGTGCTATCAAGTTGTAGAAGGAAGTCGCACAGGTATGCAATTCGAAATTAGTGCGCTAAAACTAAATTTTAAAACTGTAAGTTGTAGCGTACATACACACGCTTAACATCAATGAAAGAAGCAGATTTGGGCACAATCATGTTACATAGAAATCTAGCAAGCAGTGTACATTTCCAGCGATTAATTAGTATCGCTACTAAAAATGGGCGTGCCATGGCACATTTCATTCAGCCTAATGTGATCGAAGCATGATAGATAAACGTCATACAAGTCTGATTTTGGTCTCAGTTCCTGCTTTCCGGTGTAAGACACGTGCCACTTTTAAGCAGGATATACTGATAGACTGTTGAAATCTCAGGCCTTTGCCTTAGTGCACGTGAAATAGAGTGTCAATTACCGCTATACTTGCTTTCTACGCACTTGTTTCTGTATACTTTCATATAGGTTTTGATATTGAGAAACTTCTTACATGCGTACAGCTATAAAATTCGAAGATTTTAGTTTACATATGCACAATATATAGCATAACATACGTGCAGTGTAAATATTACTAACAAGTGCAAGGAGAATGTATTTTAACCATATGGAATATTCAAACATTTCCAACAACGTGACAAACGCATTCGTCTTTGACAATAATTCGTTTCATAAGACAAGCCATTATTACACGTCACTAAAGAAAAACACATTGACACCTGGCAAGTTCTGTGCGCATATAACAGAACAATTCAATTTTATACTGTTAAAATGTTTGTATCTCTCATATTTAAAGCCAGATGTAAGGCTATACATAGAGTTAGTTCGAAAACATTTTTAATAGTTCGCTTACGAAATTAAATGTAGACACGTTAAACACACGAACGTTGATCATCACAGATATTCGCACGTAAAAATTCCTTTGTATGAAACGTAAATAAAACTATGTTTTTTTTATTACAGCTCTAAAACTTAGAAAGTCTAAACGATCGTTCACCAATGTTCATAAACCTACGTTTCCTGCCGTAAATTCTGTACCACACAATTTTTACTAATACTTGATGAAACCCTTAAGCAGCAGAAATCTACTTTAAAATAATTAGTACTTATTTTATCAAAACATTTATAATATGGAAGGGCAATATAATGTTATTCACATTCAATTTGACGTGAACTTTTGTTTATGAAGTACACGATATTGTATGTTTCATCATGCAATGTATTGTCAGTGTAAAAATAACGTATGAGGGAAGTGTTTCGGGCAACATTTTGTACCTACGAACACAAAAGTAGTGCCACCAATTTTACCGCACGTCATCGTCACAGTTCAAAGTACATGACTCTGTGAAATAATGGACGATAAAAATTAATTATCAGGTACAACTCTGTGGCAATCTTTTGTACTACGAGGACATAATTTAGCTTACTTTGAGGCAGCAACTTTTATTTCATAAACAAACACATGTGTTGGTGACTACAGTATGTGCCTGGCGAAATCCCTTAAGGGCGCCGCCTACCCGCGCGTGAGAGGCTCAAAAGTGACGGAGCAGTAAGGTCGACCTTGAAGCGCGCATCAAATGCCGCGTCGCCTCAACGAGCCAAGCGCTGAACTAGCGTGCAAGCTTCCCGCCGAACGGTTTTTACTATGGGACACTAAGCGATGACAATGTTATTTTATTGAAAGTCTGTAACTAAGTTCAGTGCAGGTCGCAATCTGAGTTCCACATACATCCGGTTAGTACATTTTGAAGTACGGCAGTCTAAAAATGTCTAGGGCTTATAAACAGTTACTTAATGAGCGTAGTGTCTTAAAAATGAGGTTCCGACCTTGTCTGAAGTTTCTTTTTGTACGTTGGCACAAATGACACACGTGGAATATGTTGAGTAGATAAAACCTGTTTACAAACACACTGCAACGCATTTGAAACGTGTAGTAGGCGGCCGCCTTAATGCACTACTGCATGGTCTCCACGTAAAAGACTGTGTTACCAAGTGTAACAGTGTAGGATTCTCTCACTCACATACATTGCCTATCGCAATACAGTATTTTCACAACGTGCCACTACATCACATCAGTTCTTGTGGCTAGTTGGTGCTTTACTCTCAACTATTCAATTACTAGAAATTAATTTTTAGTTGTGATACTCAGCGAAAACCTTTAGGAATATCGTATTCGACAGCAAAGTGGGTTATTATTACAAAACACGTTTAGGAATACGGCTATATTCGACAACTACACAAATGTAGGTGCTGATCACCAAGCCAGTCGTCAACAGTTGCCACTGAAGACACGTCAAAATAATAATGTAAGCCTATGGTTTAATTTCGAGGTGGTTTGCTCGTTTCATGAAAAATACAGTCTTTAATGTAAATGCGTACTAAAATCATTGCTTAGAAAACGTATTGTCTCTAGCGTTTTAGGAATAAATACTACATTTAAGTAAGAATTATTCAGTTGGAAATAAACCCAACATTTTTTGCAGTGCAGAACAACAACCGCACCGCCAGACTTATTTCACTTTAGCCATGCACTTACTGTTCGCGTCTCCCGAACTCACACACGTCTCGCTCGCTATCCCGCCTGTAATCCATCGAATGGTATTATTAGCAAAAGTACTTTACATCTTATGAGGTTTATTTATGTGTGGAAATTAAGTTAATTGATTTTAAGAAATTTAATGACTTTGGTGTAAAGTAATGAAGGCTTTGTCGAACTTAGCATTTAAATAATTTTATTACATTTTTTTTACTGCATATCAAGCCGAAATTCATATCATAGCCTATTGGTACACAATTACTGTTACGCGTTCTATCAGACGAGATACATATATTGTAACATAGCGATTGCTATGTTAAAGGCTTTAGTAAATTTTCATTGTTTTGTTGTTATGCTTGCTTCCAAGGCATACAGCGGTGATGTCTTTGGCTTAAAGTATTCATGTTATAAATTATTTTTGTTTATTTAGTATAATCTATGTATTAAATGAGTGTTTGTTCTTTGCACTTTGCACCAGAGCTTCCATGACCCGCCTTGGATTTTGTGATATTTTATAATTTTTGTACATAGATCATGGACGTGACCAGAGATAGTATCGATTTACAGTGAGGTTGTCTGTTAGGAGGGTTACGGCAGGTGTGCCTAGCAGGAGTGACAAAGGAGAGTCGAATAGTTTGAGGAAGGATTAAAAAATTTTATGGAAATAAGGAACGTTCTTGACATTGGTTGAAGTATGAAGATTCTTTTTTTCGGCTCGCTCCAGAAATGTGGAAATCTGGATATTCATATTATGTCTACTAATAGTAACGTTCGGTAGAAGTATATTGAGCCAACTACAGGAGACGAAAACGTTTTGTGCGGTGACGACGTTTTTTTTATGCTTCCAGAGAGTGACGCAGGGAACTGTTTAGCTATGGTGGCTTATACTCCTTTGTCTACATACTAATGGT
>PNEQ01128347.1:0-59390 GCA_003012365.1 Medauroidea extradentata
TCCTCGTCTGCTAACCTGTCGAGTTAAACCAACCGATAAAATATGTTTTGAAGTTCCATTTTTCGCCACTTGCAACGCCGCGATCGCTCGGCGCGTAGTTAGCAAAGTTCGTTCTGCCGGCAGTATGTGAGAATCCTAGCTGGCCGCATGACGTGAGACTACTTCCCCGGAGCTTGCCTGACGACAGCCCGGTAAACGGGGCTGGAAGAAACACGTCACTACAGTGAGTACTTAAAACTGCCTTTTAGTTTTCTTCTTACAGGTCAACGCCTAACCAGCTATTTCGGAACGTCGATATCGTCAATGTAATCTTCTTAATTTACTTACTAAAACGAAAACGTCCACCGTAACCGTTTTCATATGCACTCGGGACTTAGTCGTTTTGCACCAAGTTCTAACTCCGCTTATTCAAAAGTTTTCCACACTCACTTGCGTTAATGAATTACTGGCAATGTTCACAATAGACGTATAGACATATACCACGCTATTATAATGAACTTGCGTCATGTTTTAGAGTTTTGTCGTGTCACAAAATAGCTACGTCCCAAAATTTATAACGTAAGTTTGTTTTTTTTTAAACATGCCTACAATATAATCTTCACTGATCAACCTCTGTATTCAAGACGACGTCCAAACCAGAAAATGTGGTGAGGAAAAAAAAATGTTTTCCTGTTTTTCCTGTTTTTCAAACTCGTTCAGAGTATCAAGCGTGGTCGAACAGGGCAGTCTAAGACAGCGTCACTACACACAGTTTTAAATTATTATATCACATAACCATGGCATGGACAGGTGTCTCAACGTGTCACTCTGATGACAGGGTTAAAATAGGAACCATGCTCTGCCAATGTGTGTATTGTAGTATTGTGGCACTGTCAACATAAAGAGTTCTCTCGTCGGTTATTTGGTACTACCGACAGTCGAACCTAACATTTTGCGTACTTCTGAAAATTTTAATTATCACTTGAAAGACTTCTTTCATAACAATAAGAAGTCACAAAACCGCTTAAGATCGATCACGCAGTCTTCAATATTGAAGTAGACTAAGGCTGAGAATTACCTATTACTTTAAATATTACTTTTAATACACCTGTGATAGTCATTAAAAGTTTACTAATTGAAGAGATTTAGGATTCAAAGTGGCTTTTCTTATGATGAGTTTCTACAGTAAAGTTATTGATGAAGTAAACCAGACTTTTAGGTAAAAAGTAATACATATATAATTTTTATATCCCGTACACAGGGACTCTGAATTTTACCGAAAAGATTTCTGCACCAGATTGAGTCAATGCCTTACTTCAACACTTGCAGCCCTGCCTCGTGGTTTTTGTTAATGTGTGTGAGAAGCATTGCTTCTTTGACTGTGCCAATCAGAAAACGGCACTGAGACGTGTCACGTCTGCGATTGGCTGGCATAGAACTGCAAGACATGTAAGAGTTGAAAGATTCAATCACTAGGAACTGTCGATTTTCGCGAAAAGATTTCTGCAACATTTTGTTGCAATGCCTTACGTACACATACACGGCTCTGATTCATGGCTACTGGCAGCGTGTATTTGTGCACAGCAGTGTCTCATTTGACTGTGCCAACAGGAATAAGGTTAGTACGACACCTAACGTCTGTAATGTCCATGTTTAAGGACTTGTTCCCGAGTTTTTTCAGACTGGTGCCAATAACTCAAATATTTTTTAACAAAAAGTTTTGAAAAAATTGAGTCAATGTGCAATCACACGATGCACAATACTGTGGACGCGTTTTTTAAAATAATGTACCATTCGTCAGCAAAAAACTAATTTCCTTCATTTTTGCTTATTTTCACGACGAAAAACGTGGTACTTTGGGTAATGAAATCTAAAAAACCGTTCAGTATAATTCTACAAAAGAATTCTGCTACAAATTATAACATATAAGTGTCCAAACTGTGCAGCGAAATTTTGATATGAGTATTAGGTAGCAATAAAAAAATGTTTTCGAAATCACTGCAAAACTCCGTAACAAGGCCTTAATGAAAGATTCCATTATTATTTATGTCAAGCAGTTTGCAAGATTCTGAGAGTTAAAAAAACATTCAATCGCTGACAGTGAATTAGAGTTGCAAGTGTGCACGTGAGCCACTGAAACTCGATGTTTCAAAAAAATCTTTTCGCGAAAATCTGGGGAAAGTCCATACCAACACCTGAAAACGAAGCATAGCTGTAGATACGAGGGTCAGGCATTGAACTAAGTTGGTGCAAAAGTGTTTTCGGGAAAATTCAGGGTCGCGAACTGCACGCGACTTCATCCACAAGCGAAGAGGAGTGCACGGAAAGTTCGGAAGTTAATCAAGTATTGGAAACAGATCGGTTGACTTCCTTCGAAGGGGAAGTATTAACTTCACGTGCGAGATGAAGCTGCGCGGTATATCTAGGCCCTAGTAGCCACAAAATACTCAAAATTCAACCCCATTCACACTTGTGGTTTGAATACAACTAGTTTCGTACGTGGCGTTTGTGATCAGTCGCGATGTTAGATGAAACAGGGCACAATTTCAACTTAAGTCGCTAGAGCAGTACCTCGAATAAAAGTTCTGAAGCGTCCAAAAGGTCACGTAAGTGTATTCTCGAGCAACTTATGCCGACCTTTACTGGAGATTAGTTTAAGGGCTTGGTCCTTAGTTTTTTCCAGACTTGTGCCAATAACTGAAATATTTTTTAACCAAAAGCTTTGAAAAAATTTGAGACAATATGAAGGCACACGATGCACAATGTTGTGGATGCGTTTTTAAAAATAATGTACCATTCGTCAGCAAACAAATATTTTACTACATTTCTGTCTTATTTTCAATACAAATAACATAGTACTTTGGGTGACGAAATCTAAAAAAACTGTTCAGTTTATTGCTACAAAAAAATTCTGCTACAAATTATGACATTTAAGTGTCACAACTGTGGAGTAAAATTTTGATATGGGTATTCGATAGCTATAAAAAACTATTTTCGAATCACTGCAAAACTAAGGAACAAGCTTGTACTTGTACTGACGGACGAAACTCGCCGGACGTTACATAGTATGTATAAATAATACCAGAACAGTATGAACATGAATGCAGGTTTAAAGAGAGTAGAAAATCACGAAAATATTTCGTGTCACCGTATTTCGTAACAGCGTGTAGCGGCCTGCGCTTTGTGTGACTGTAGGATGGTTATGAAATTATTAAAAGACAAATCACAAATATTCAATAGTGGCCCAGACAAGTAGACACGCAAAAATCGAAAGACGAGAATCATTCATTCACATGTTTTAATAATAATATACTGTAATAGAACATAATATCATACATATTATTGCAACATAGCGTAAAATAACTAAGTATAATAATATAAATACAATATCATATCTTATGTAGAGTAATATAATAAAATGTAATGCAATATAAAACACTATAATATGTCAATAATAATATTGTATCATTTATTTATTACGCATGTTAGTAGTGTCAGCCAAACAGTCTGTTACGATTATATTTGGCTGGCACTTTAAAATACACATAAACAGTACTACAAAAAACAATATTCTACAATATTTATTTCATACAATTATTTAATTCACAAATTGTACTATACAAGTTAAAAATACAGTAGAAAATATAGAAAAGTAAAGAATTAGAGAAAAATAATTGCAGAAAGTAATGTATCCGAGTGAAAGGAAATGGTACAGTTTGCCTGACTTCTGTCGGCGTCTCTCGGACACACCACACACGTGAACGCTTTTATTTAAAAATATCATGTGCTGACAATCTGGCGGGTCTATTAAATCTGTCAAAAGTTTAAACAGCAGTTGTTTGTGTAATTTACACAGCGTTTCATTGTGTCATGAGATTTATATTGTGCTACAAATAGATTACTGTTAATTTGCCAGTAGAATGGGTACTTTCAGAGATGATTTCTTATTATTCCACTGCAATCGAAAATAGAGAAAAAAAAACTCTTAAAGAATTTATATGGGTCAAAAGCTGATAAACTGATTTTCAAAGAATGTATAGGGTAGTGAGATAAGCTACCCATGTAGTAGAATTGTGTGTCTATTGAATTAAACCTGTTAAGAGTGATTTTGAATATTTTTTTAAAAATGTAATGCTGCATTTAACAGTCGTAGAAATATGTGTTGTTTATAATTACTTTATCGTATGTGCACTACTACACTCATGGACATCGTTATAGGAAGAATAAATTACCAGGACTACTAACTTCTTTGGAGTTGGCTTAAAATCAATTAATGTGTGTAAAATTTCGGGGAATGGGATAAATGGTGCCAAACCGCCAATAAACTCAATAATAAAACAAGATCGTGAAAATTATGTTTCAGACTTCAAATTAATAAATCTACGGCAGGTTAGTGCAATACAAAACGTGTAACCAACAATGAATTACGACCATATCAAGCTAGATACGTAAGTGAACCACTAGACAGCTGGTCAACACGACGAAATATACCCTTATGAATGACGGTCATTGGAAGTGTCAATAATTTTACATTCCTACAAACCCAGAAATTCTACACGTCCACCAGCTACTACAGTCGGTAACTACATTCAAAAATAGTTTGTAAATTTGCCACACGTGCGTATAGGAGCGCTAAAGAATGTAGGTATGGTAGAATAGTTTCCCAGACATCCATGATTGTACTCCTAAACTTTTTTATAAAGCAGTCAAATGTGTACTGCAGTTACCAGACTTGTATTGTAAAAAGTGTAAAAGTTTGCATATTTACAAGATGGAATTATGGTAGCGGTCCCACATTGTGTTTAGATAAATTACGCCCTAAATATTTTAGGAAATTTTTTACAGTGTAGAGATACCTTATATCGATGTTCACCGCAAGTGTTTCAGGATCTGTCAGTTCAGTTAAGCAGGATTTACAACGATCCGTCGCGTCCGTCCGTCCGTCATCCGTCCGTCGATCACGTGACTTCCAGCCAATCAGGTGTCGAATAATTCTATCCGTCCGTCCGTCGAAAGCTTGCCAAGCTTTAACTTTTGACGGACGGACGGGTGAAATTACAGCCTTCTAAAGATGGCGACGATCGTTGTAACTGTTTAATTTAATAAGAAGGCTGTGAATTTTTAATATTTATTATATGACGCTGTAAATTATATTTTATAATGCGATAGTGATAGTTTTGGCATCCGTGAAAAATTAAAACACCAACCGAAATTATTTTTTACACACTGCTTATTTTACACCGTAAGTAATTTAATTAGTAAATACTTACACTCGTTAAATTTCTTTGTGACGAAGAACAGTGTTTGCAATTATAAGTAGCTGTAGATTGAGTAAAAATCTTTAAAAGTAAATAATATATTTTAGGGATTTTTTATATTCCACAGAAGTTTTCTGTTTGTACATTGGTAGCATTGTAAATTAAAGAGTTAACGACGGACGTATGACGGGTTTTTGTAAATCGCTAGCATTTTTGACAGACGGAACAGGCCAAAAAACTGGCGGACGGACGGATGTTAGTAGCTAAACGACAAACGTGAGTGTTCAGGGTTGCTACTACAAAGGAACAGCTAATATGGAGCAAGCCACAAACGTGTGCCGTACGCCACTACGTTAAAAATTTGTCTTTGCTACAAAAACTTGTATTATTTTCAAACAAATCGTTTTTAAGATAAAACGTAACAAAAACACAAGATTTTCTCATTTGATTTGCGGAAAGTTAAGATTTCTTTACCGCAAGCTATATTTATTTGCGGCAAAGTTTCTTTGCAGTGGATCATATTTAAAGGAAATTTTGCTGTGGCAACGAAAGCTGTTTTCTGCATGAGATTTCATCGGCCATTGCGTTTATACAGGTCTAAAATTATTTGCAGCATTTGAAAACTCAGCTGCAACCCCACGCTAACTGTAACATAAATGTGTCTGAATAAGTGGAGTACAGGGATATATATTTCCCGCTAGGCCAGTGGTCTGAACAGGAAAATAAATCTTAGGAGCGAGTTGAGAATATTACGACTAATTTATCCCAGGCATGAGCTTGCGGTACTAGAAAGCTTCGCGTGTACTTTAGGATGAATGTTCAAACATTCTATTCGTGTACGAGAGTTAATATGGAACGTCGGAGCAAACTGGGACACGGGTATATTTTACTGTAGCGCACTAAGAATTTATGATTGCGACAAGAACATTTCAAACCAGCTAATGCTGCCGCTGTTAAGTCAAAAATTAAATAAAAAATCCACTTATAGCCGCTGAATTCCCTGCGAGAAAGTTTGTTGAAACTGATCCGATGGGATTGGGAACAAATATACAGATCGCATGAGTGAATTAAATTCACCGAGTGTCAATGAAATTCACTAACGGAAAAACAAAATAAAAAACTGTGTTTCAAGCCAAGTGTACAAAGTATTGGTAAACTTAAATTTTTTTTGTAACTTTTGTTTGGACTGCATTTTATCTGAAGCTCGAGAAAATAATTTATGAAAACTAAAATATTTAGCTATCGTGACGGATATTTCAACCTACTCTACCCTTAACATGTCACATCGTCATCTTACGCTGTACGGCAGTTTATATATATATATTTATTTATTTAATTATTTATATATCGTAAAACTGCATATATTACGCTTTTTATTGAATTAGCTCGTTCTAAAAATATCGTAAAACAATATATTACGAATTTTTTTAATAACATCCCAAACGTGATTTAAGATAATTTTACAAGTAATTATTGGTTTAAAAGTATTTTTAACATATGACGTATACTCGTTAGACACGGCAAGGCCTACGCTACGAAGGTTGTCGCCTCAGGAAGCTCAGAGTATTGTAGCTCATGATATTGTACACGCAAGATGATAAGTAAGCCAACCAAACCTCACATAATTATACCGCCCGTCACAACGTCATGTGTCAAGGGTTGCCTACACGCCCACTACAAGGCTGACACGGAGCTAGACAAATCCAAACTTTCGACGACATCAGTTGCGTCAACCAGACAATCGCACTATGTGTTACGTTTTATCATATTTTTGCATCTACAGCGTGCTTCTACAGAAAAATTCATCGCAGACGTAAGCGCGTGGTCTGACACAGTGTCATGTCAAAAAACAGGTGTGATAGTGGACACATTTTGTTGAAGACAGGGCACAGGAACAAATTATGCAACAATCTGGTATGTTGAACACGTTTACCAATAGATGCAATCTGGAATATTGAAGGGCTGACACAAATTAATCGTTGCATTCGAGTTAGCGTTGTTACAAAGTAACAAACATGTCAAAAATATGTGTTCATACTGGTTCCAGAAGAAATTTGCAGGTTATCGTTCGTTACGTATACGTATTGGTAAGATTATTTACAGGACGGATTCATGGACGGATGGTTGATTGGGCGGAGAAATGGATGGACGAATACGGATGGGTAAATTGATGGAAAGGTGGATGGAAGGTTGGAAAAATTAATGGAAGTGTGAATGGATTTGTAAACGCATGTGTCTAGTATATATTATTTATAAATGTATGAATGCGTGTATGTAAGTGTGTACAGGTATTTATACTTATATAGTATTGATAGTAATTAAAATCGTTAAAAAACTGTTGTGCGTTATGTAATTTTTTCTTCGTCTATTCTTCGTTACAAACGCATCTCCCCCCTTCAAATGTTAGAACAGTGTGGAAGCCAACTTTACAGCAGGCACATAAATTGTGTATATTTATTTAGTTATATGTTATATACATACATATATTGGGAAGGGAAGAGAGGTGGTCGTTATGCTAAATGACGTTTCAGTTTATGTTTCAGCAACAGACGTATAATCCTCAACACCATGCAGTCGACAAGAAACGACTATTGTCCATAATAAATGTCTCGGCTCGATTGGACACTAAGTTAAACTTGTTTCATATTAAACAACCACTTTATGTTTACATACCGTATGTAAACGTTTACATTCTCAAGGACAAAGTAACAATTATTTTAACAGTGCGTCACTGAAGTTATGTTCGTAAATTCATATGAAAAAATTTCCTGTACATAAGCAAAGCAGGCGCTACGCGAAAAGACTTAAATATGCGAATAAAGGTGACGAACAAGTGGAGGCACAGTTTGCAGGGGAAGCTGCGTGTATTAAAGATGCACGATTTCTTCCTATTTTATGTTTAGACTAAGTGCATGTAGAATGCATATGATTAAGGTATCTTGTTACACGGATTTCGCAAAATAATTTTATCGCTTCTTGTTTTAAACTGAAATCAGGCGGGGAAAAAAGGAAATTTTTTGTCAATTCACGCCAAAAAATTACGTACGATTTGTTTTTATCAGTGATGTTTGACATTGGACACTTTGAAAATTGAATACTAATTTTGGAGGTACACAATGATGTGATTTGTTGTTCATCATAATCATTCGCCGATTAAAAAAATGATGGTCTACTCCATTTTTTACTATAGATATCACATAAGTGTTTAGTATCATAGTACAAAAAATACCAATATTGAGCAAAGTGTTACTGTAATTAAAAGCACTGTCATGTATAATATATGTTTTTAAAGACTTACAAATTTACGCAGTTCTCATAGATTTTCGACAAGTTTACTTTATGCATTATTTCTACTTCCTAAGCTAAGGAAATAAATTAACTATAACCTAGGAATGCTATATACAGTTGTATGGTCACTTAGGTTGCACACACCATAAGCGTATGGCCTTGTTTTTAAAAATAAATCCTATTAAATAGTTTCAAATTCGTTCAGAATTGACCTTCACCACAAAATTATCAAAAAAAGTTCAACTTTATAATATTTACAAAAAAGTTAGTTATTACGTATGATATTAGAACAAATATGTTGAAATGTTTGCTTTTTAAGCCTTAAAAGCAACAATTTTAACATATTTGTTTTGATATCATACGCAGTAACTATTTTTTTTGTAAATATTATGATTTTTAAATTTTTTTTTTAATTTAGTGGTAAAAGTCAACGTTTAATGAATTTGAAAATTTTTAAGAATGAAATTAATGAATTGCATTTTCTCAACTCTTGTTTCGAACTCTTTGGAGAATCTGGCCAAACAAGCTAACAAAATATTTTGTGGACAGAACAAGATACCAAAAATAAAACACCTGATTTTGTTAAAGTAGTTTATTCGACAAAGTACTTGCGCATAGCAATATAAACTTTCGTTGCCACAGCAAAATAGTTTCATTGAATATATGCCACTACAAAGTTACTTTGCCGCAAAGGATAATAATTGTAACAAAATTTGTGTTACTGATAACATAATGTATTTTAAAATTAAGTTGCGGCATTATAAGACAAGCTTTATGTTGAAAACATTTTTATCTACTACAAAGAAACTTATATTATTTTAAAACAAATCTTTCTAAGACAAAACGAGTTACAAAACATTAGATTTCCATATTTGCTTAGCTGTAAGGAAAGATTTCTTTGCCGCAAGCTGTACCTTTGCGGCAATGTTACTTTGCAGTGGAACATATTTAAGCAAAATATTGTCGTTGCAAATAAAGTGTTTTAACTGTGACTTTGTAATCATGCATCGAGAGTTTTTGTGTATTTGTAAATATGTTTTGATGCTCCATTCAGGTACAAACAATCCCTCTAAAACAATTTAAACAGTAAAAGTAAAACAAAGACGCTAAATGTGTTAACATAAACTGCAACAATGTCATGCAATTTACAAACTTATTAGGAAATGTCGGTTACTAACGATCAGTTTTGTCAGTGAATTATTATAAAGGATCCTCAATGTTAGGAGTCCCTGGTTCGATTCTTGTTTCTAAGCTTTACTTTTATCTGTTCGGCACAAACATTTACGCACAGTCAATAAATATTTTGTTGCACTCACCAAATATTGTGCTTGATCGACGTAATAAAGGCAATAAAGTAATTTTGTTTTTTTTTATATTAAATTAATTCGCTATACGCCAAGAAATTCTTTGGTGGTGCCAGTCAGGTTTATGTAACTCAAGCCGTTATTTTTGAGAGTCAACGTGGCCATTAGAGACGGTATACATAAAACGTCATATAAGAATAGGAACTAGATAAGGGATAGGCCACGGCCTACGTCAAAGCAACACCGCAGCAATCACATGGAGCGATATGGGGAAACTACTGAAAACCGAAATTAGAGAGGCAGGAGACGGGGATCGAACAAAAATCCTCCTGAATGCGAGTAAAATGTGTTACCACTAGATTTCGGTTTTATGTATCAAGAGGGCATTTTTACATGTGACGAAAACTGGAAAAGTAATTTTCAGCAGTATTGAAGGACAGCAACAGTATGATTCTAATAGACACTTCTAAATATTAAAAAAAAAAAAGCGTGGTTTGGAGTGTGTTTGCTTTAGGTGGCCGCCTGGCTAGGCCGACGAACGATGTGCAGTGCTTCGGCTGTTACAAGATTATTCGAAAACTGCTCAAGACACATGGATTATATCTGCTGAGGTTCAAAACGTGGTTTTGCGGTTAATTTTAGGTATAAGAATCTTGGCGTAGTAACAATTAATACTATAGGCGTTTTACATAAAACGGTAAATTAAGTGTTACGTCTTTAATTGATAGGCCGCCACTGAATGTCTCATAGAGATGAGTTGTTTACGAGAAGATTGCAAGCCAGTTCAGCGACAAGCGCCAAAGAGGCCATGTTAAGGCGTGATGCGCGTGCTGTGTCGTCCTTAACTATCGCGCTCCTCAGCGACTTGCGTCTAGAGGCCATGTTGAGGCGTGATGTGCGTGCTGTGTCGTCCTTAACTATCGCGCTCCTCAGCGACTTGCGTCTAGAGGCCATGTTGAGGCGTGATGTGCGTGCTGTGTCGTCCTTAACTATTCCGCTCTTCAGCGACTTGCGCCTTGAAGCCAGGTTGAGGTGTGATGTGCGTGCTGTGTCATCCTTAGCTATCCCGCTTTTCTAGGCCTCGAACGTTCACAACAAGTCAACCGGGGTGAGCTCCTTAAGAGACTGCGTCACTTATTATGTTGGATTTTTCTTAGTTCCTTCCAGATTAAAAATTTGGCAAGATTTAACTGAAAATATTTCAATAGGGATGTAACTGATTATTTTTCCTTTCATTACGCACACTGTACTCGAAAAATTTAATCGTAACCATTCCATTCAATAATACGCACCTAATAGTACAATGAAAATGTTTCTATAAATAAACATAGCCGGTTATTCGTCACATCCTTCATTTATTAAACGAAAATGAATACTATTAACAAAATGGTTGACGCAGCCTGTTAAGGTAGAAAAATAAACGCTACAATATATTTCAAATTAACACGTTTTTAAATGTCAACATAAAATAACAACAGTTCATCAAACCCGATAAACTGTATTAGCCTACGTTTCCAACAAACATTGATCCATATTAATGCATTTGTTAACCGTTATTTGTTCCGCCACAGTTAAATGTCTGAGATTACGGTGTCACGGATTGTTCATCTCAAAGTTGGCAAAACCTATTGTCTAAGTTTGTTGTTTTATTATTTCAGAAAATTTACTTCGAGAAACCTACAATTTTAAACTTAAGCTTTTAGCGCAAAATTTGTGGCATGCCCTCTTAAGAGAATATCTCCCCTGATGTAATTTATAAGCTGGTGGCAATAACAAGAGAAGCTATTTGGGCAACACTGGTACGCGTATCGCGAATAACACCACTTTTATACGCGGAACACTAGGCGCATATGGTATTCATAGTATTATGTTACCATGAGATTTTAAGCAGTGTACATAATGCACAGTATTTGTGGAACGTGTGGCTTATAAGTAGAGTAAAACTAAAGCCTATTGATATTGGTTTTACGTAGAGGTATTTTTTACAGACGCGGAAGGCTTAAAAATTCGTCTTCTGCAGTTTTGAAGGACGGCAAAAATGTGTTTCTATTGCATGCGTCGTAACTGTAAAAACAATTAAGCTTACTTTGAATTGTGTGTGATTCTAATAGCTTATCTGACTGAAACTACGTTTAGCATTTTCGCCTTATAAGAAATACACTTGAACATACACCATTATTAAAGTACCAGGCAAGAATACGTCCTATGTTATCTACGACTAAGTTTTCAGCCACGGAGTTTAGATAGAGAATGAATATTAATAGTGTTATTTCTTATTAAAGACTAAATTTTAAATACAACTTTTTAAACCAAAAAATAATGGTACGTAAAATCTCCGGAAAACTACTGCCACGTGTGAAATTTATATATATACATATAAATGCACAATATAATTTCATAAATTTTTGTAACGCAATATTCCTTCAGAAATTAAAGCGTATCGCTGTTATTCTGATAGTTTTACTTTAATCATTGGTCCATTTAAAATTAAATAATTTTAATATATTTTCCTTGTTTAAACGTTGGACAGCAAGTGGCAGAAACCTTAAGAGGAGAGTGTACTGGTTTAAAATTTCCACGATTGACGCGTGGGATCAGAGGAGAGATACCAGCCAAAATACCACGCTCGACGAGAAACACATCGCCTGTGTTCACGACTTGTCAAACTGGCATGTAAGTTTTCGTTGTCCTATGGGACTTAGAGCGGTGGTTCTAAAATGTTATTTTTGGGTAGTAAACGTCATCGCATACATCTCGTTTTGCATTTTACGAATTCATGTGGTTTTTTCGGAGTTACACTAAAAAAATCCTTTTAGGCCATTTTAAGGGGTGTATGTAGAAAATGTTCGCGTGTTATCGTCACGTACAGTGTTGCCAAGTCGTACCATAATTATCGTTTCGTACTTTATTTTCATCCTTTGTACCGTAGACGATACACCTACCTGCCGATAATAGCTCACTGTACCATAATTTTTACATTCGGCACGAAAAATCTGAAACGATTGTCAATTCGTTGAGGAGGGAAAGGAGAAAAAGCATTTTTAAATGATTTTTTCCTGGCTCAATTATTTGCCACAATGTTTCTATCGCAAAGTCGAGAGATTAATAGCTATATGTTGTGCAATTCCTTACATCTGCTGTTGCGTGGATATAATATTAGTTATTTGCAAAGCCTATATGTACAATAGCATTGTGAGCGAAAATTGCAAGAATACTGGAGACAATCTTCAAAAAGGTAATATCAGTTGTTATTCGATTTTGTTTGATGTGTACCTTATTCGAATAAAGACTATTTTGACAGTTTAATTCAGTATATAGTTAATTTGTGAACAGATTAATATTTCATATCTAAATTTTTATAAAAATTTGCGATGTATCGTACATAATTTCTCTCGAAAAATTATAACATTAATTTGTGAAAACGATATTTCGTTGCAAAGGACCTGGCAACACTGGTTAACTGTAAAAGAGCAGAGATAGACGGTGTTACGAGACCTGACGTGTGATCGTGTGATTCCCGCTGTGCTTTCGCAAATGAGCAGTCGCTAGCAGTCTCGCCTCGCCTCTCTCTGGCACTTACGCGCCGCTAACGTAGGCAGCCATGTGTAACGAGAGACAGCGTACTCTTGTGACGGGAGAAGGAAATATGATACTACCGTAGTTATCTTCCTGCATGCAGACACCTTAGTGTTTCTGCAGCGCGACGTTATGTTAGTTAGTGTTTGTTGTTGTCTACCCTGCTGTTACCTCCGAATTTTCCCTCGGGATAGCTGGCCCTCGCAGGAAAGAACACCACGCAGATTCTGCAACTGAACACCGCCCCGTGTTGTGTCTCAACTGGCAGCTACACAGCAAAAACAATTTATTTACAACAAAGAAAGATTTTTCATTTAGAAATTTTAGCTTGCGATTAAGAAATATTGCATTACAGCAGATACAAATTTGTGTAACACCATTTTTTTTAAAGACAATACAGGTTTACTTTAGCAAAGATTTTTTTAATGCTTATATTGAAAATATCACAACTAAATTCTCCTTAAATTTTTATATTAAATAGTAGCACAATTTTGTTATTATTACTGTGGCCTTTAAAGAAAAACTTTCTTTGTGGCATTGTTACCTTTCAGTAGCTCATATATAAAGAAAATTTTTCTTTGCAGCAGCAAATATTTTGTTGTAGCAAACATAGAGTTTTTATAGAGTTGATAGACGAGGAGATTGACATTGCTGGTTAGCAGCTGATTGCATATAATTTCATGTAGTTCTGTCTACGATCCTGAACCTACGTTGTTCGCTTAGTGTTTAATTACGAATCGTAAAGTGTTGGACCCTCGTCATTGCAGACCTACGTCAAGAACAAAGTACTGTAACAAATAAAATTACATGGAAAAAGAATATTTTGTTGGCATTCATCCTGCCAATTTTATTTTGTGGTCGTTACAAAAATATTTTGTTGTTACCACTAAAGTAATGGTTCCTACAAAATAATTTTGCAGGGAATACTTCCTACAAAATTCTTCTTTCAGTTGTACGAAACATGTTTAGCTGTAGTTAACATTAATATTTTTAATTAATTTACATTGGACTTAACTTCTCGTTGACTGCGAGGTGTAAGAAACAGTTATATATATATTTACTCTAAGACAGGAACCAGGTGAGGAATTGGTAATGGCCAACATTTATGAACAATCACAGCATTTGCTTGGAGCGATTTCTGGAAACCATGAAAGAGCGAAATCAAAGCCGGGTATTGAACTCGGATCGTGCTGAATGCGGGTCCAGCGTGTTGTGCAATCTCGCTGGATAGTAGTCAGAATATAATGTAATAAAAATGTTTAATATCCCATAACAAACTGTATCAAATCGCATACCAAAATAAATTAAAAACCAAGTTTATAAACAAATAAAGTAATTAAATATAGCATTGCACATTATTGACAGCATAGAAGAACCCGACGGTTTCCCTTTGAGTTAATCTGTGTTTAATTGTGCCGTCTGTTATTGTACCAGTCCCGACGTAGTTGTTAAATTATGTTGTGTGCAATCTAGCCTTTGTCTCAGCAGCTGTCTGTACTGTCAAAAGTGTTGTAATATTTTAGTTATTAAAATTCAACAATTTAAGTGAATAAGTTAATAAAGGGACCAGTTTAATGTCACTCATATGATTTGTTAATACAAATTTAAAATATCGGATGCAATTTCCATGTACCTCTTTTTTATAAATTGCCTGTAGAGTATGTATTGAAAGACTTATCTGTTAATTTTCCCATTGAGAAGAAATTAATTTCAACGCTGATTGCCATTTTAGAATCTTGAAAGGAAGAACTTTTAATTAAGTATGGGTTGCGCGCGCCTAAAATAAGTGATTTACAATGTTATTTTTTCATGAAAAGCAAGCTGATTTATTGATAATTAACCACTTTAATTTTTGTCGACAGCTTAAATCGTGGTACTTGATTTCCTTAGGCTGGCCGCCGTAGCGTACTCGTTTAGGAGCCGGTCTACGGTGCGAGAGGTCCAGAGTTCGAATCCCTGCTTGAGCATTGTTGTTGTTTCGTCTCTTCACCTCAGTTAAACCTCACGCACTTATAAGACTTCGTTATTAAAGGGTCGTAAAACACACTCACCTAGCGTCGTGCGTTTAAAATTTTCAAGTAGTTAAATATTTAAAATAAAATTTAAGACAAAAAAAATTTACATTAAAATAATAACATAAATTTTTTCTTGCAATTTTGGTACTGTCGGAAATAAGAAATAGTGTAAATTACAAGACATCAATCTCCGTACAATTTAATAATTTATGAAAACAAATATTGAGAAATATTAATTTTTGCAGCTAATTTAGATGACATAGGGCTACATATTAATGAATCGCAGTTCTTCTTGACAGTGACAGTTATTCATGAAATGTGAAAGATAAAAGTATATTAGCTAAAGTTTTAAAGAATGTCGTAAATTATTAAAGTGACTCAAATCTGTGAATCTCTTTACTTCTGCTATTTATGTTAGAAATAAAAACATAATTTCCTATAAACAGGAGAAATCAGATTCACAAAATTTTGAGTGAGTGAGAGATTTTGGTCAGAGCTTAACATCGAGGTGTTGCAGCGCTGATGAGCGGTGACATGAGGTGAGTGTGAAGTGGCGCCGGAATGAAAGTGCAGGGGAAACGGGAGATCCCCGAGAAAACCCGCCGACCAACGGCATCGTCCGGCACGATTCTCCCATACGAAAATTCGGAGGCCGACCTCACCGGGAATCAAACCGGATCGCCTTGCTCGGAGGCAACTTGTCGACCACCGCGGCCCCCACAGCATTTTGAGGTAATACGTCATAGACAAAATCGAAACTTTCTGCCGCCAAACGACAAAGTGCTCTTTTCAGAAATATCAAGTACACATTAACGACACATTACATCATCAGCAGATAATTGACTAACTAATTTAAATGTACATTTTTACGAGCCAGGCTGGCAACTGCCAGGCGGCCCACGAAGAGGGAGTGCCAAAAAATAAGTAAATTTTCACAGGAATGGAATTAAACAGTTTTAGGATATATTAAAAAGTCGCTAGCGTGACTGTGAGAATGTTAAATGATTTATCTCCAACAGGTAATCAACTGCACATTTGAAATGTAGTAATGTTTTGGTCTCATATCACAAGAGAAATTGAAACAATAAGGCAGCGCCGTTAGCTACATTACCGCATAAAAAATTAAAACGTATGAAGGCACTTGGTAAGCGGACCTGGGTAACTAGATCTTCTTGGGTTGGCCATGCATATAAAATTACGTACTTTTTATTAAAGTTTATTGCTAGCTCAATAATGAACGACATGCGTCTAACGAGGAGGCGCAACGGTAACAGGTTGGGCTAGTATTCGGGAGGATTCGGGTTCGACTTCCTGATACAGCCATCTTCGATCCGAGTTCCCGGAGTTTCTCGAAATCGCTAGAAGGGTTCCTTAACATTGGCCATGGCCGATTCCTCTCTCTGTTTCTTCCCGCGTGTAAAGTCGTACGTCTGTAATGACCCCGCTGTAGACGATATTCTTGGAAAATTTTCGCAATGTGACAAATCGATAGTGAAGAGCAGAGTGTTAACGTGGAACAAAAATTTATTTTGTACTTTTACGAAAAATTCTTTGGGAAAAAGTTTCTAAAATATTATTTGTACCGATACAACAACTGCTGTAAAATTACAGAATTATAAATAACTTTATTTTATTTAGAAATAATTCTTATATATGTTCAACTAGTTTCTTGAAAGTATTACAAAATTTTTGTAAGTTACACACAACAAATATTGAAAACAAGTTTCCGATCTTTTTTTGTAACGGTATAAAATATTTTGTAAAATGTAACAGGCCGCTGAAGTTTATTATGAATCACAGCATACACTCTGCTCAAAAACAATACTTACATTCGTACATTTAAGTAGGCCTACTTGAAATTTTAGGCTACTTAAACGACTTGCGACGTTCTTTGTCCTTTGAGTGATAAACGTATTGACATTGGTTTTACTCGATGTTTTCTAGAGGAAGCGCAAAAACTGTTTACTTTGCCTCTGCAGGATGCAGGCATTCAAATGCTCACTTTAGGAAGGAGTCTTTGAGCGATGCAGCTCCGGGGACACAGTCTGGAAGCCTCACAAAGGCGTCTGTGGGCGAGCAAACAACAGAGCGCATAGCGTGTGTTTGTATACTAGAGACGTACTGCACAGCACGATAGAGACGTCTCCCGCCCAGCAAATAACAGCGCAGACGTCCATGATGTAACTTGTGCTGCGTATCCGTCTGTCTCATACACACACTAAACACGAATCAGCGGTTACAATCAGTGAAATGTTAATCACTAAAAGTCCAGCTAACAATATGTTTTTGACTGATGAACCTGTAGGATTCACTGAAAAAAATCAGTTAACAGGCACGTGAAATTCACTGAGAGTAGATGAAAAACACCTAGAAATCAGTGGCATTTAGTCACTGAAACAATCAGCATACAATGTAAAATTTTTCGTGTAACTTTATACGGATGTAGACGAAGCACTATCTCCACACATGTTTGTGTTATTTTACACCACTTATGTCAGTGTCGTTTTACCGCACAGGACGATAAAAATTTTAATAATATTCGTGTACTACAACAATGTCGCGCTTAGTGTAATTTAATTCAATGTTGTGTTAAATAACCCGTACTTCCAAGAAAAATACTCTTGAAACACAGTATATTAATTTCGTGTCTGGCAAAGCTTACGATTACTTCGAAATAATCAATTTGTGTTAGATGTGGAACATTTATTTTTCCGAATCGCTATATAGATAGAAGTTACTTAATTAACGGAAATGTATGACCCCGCGAGAATTCGAACCCACGATCTCCAAGTTAGCAATCAACGACCATAACCATGAGACAACCGATGATTGATGACTAACGTAGATCGTGACCTACGGATCCTATATTCACAGAATACGTGGTACTCATGATTAGCTGTTTTTATGCTTGCTGTTATTACTTTAACCCACTGTTCACCAACAAACAAGGCAAAACCTTTTCTTGTTTCTTAATACGCGTATTTTTGCTCAATTTTGAAATAATATGTAACACGACCTAGTGATTGGGTGAAGATCAAACATATTATACCAAGTCAACTGACGAACAGAATAACTACGTTTAAATTAAGTTTATACTAATATAAATAATTTGTGTAATTTGGCAAAAAACATCATCGACGAATAGCAGTTGTGACTACAGATAAAATATTTGAGATGTTGAACGAAAATATTTCTGAGATGAACAGAGCGAACCTCATATTTATAAGGCTGGAGTACATAGACACGATAACAGGCTATACAGAATTTGTTTACAGTGAATCTATACGCTGACGCGAGTGGGTTTATGCGAAAAACGCATCGTAACAAAACATAATAAATTAGGAACTTAGTAAATATGTTTTGTAAATATTTTGTCATGTAATTTTAGAAATGGTAAAATAGTTTCATAATTTTCTTTAAAAATAAGCTTAAACCATTTTCTTGATATGATTGTATATATCTACGGAAAGTTCTAGAGTAAATTTACAAGTATTTTGCTCTTTTATAACCGCACTGAGAAGCACGAATTTATACAATGAAATCAGTGTATTTATACAAAACAGTGCCGTAATAAAACTTAAAATTAGTGTAATATTACTAAAGGTCAGTGTAATTCTACACGTACATGGTAAACGTTTAATTTTATACCAAATTTCCGATTAATCTATCTATCAATTTGTTTTTTTATCAACGATCTGTACACAATTTGGATGAGTAATATCTGTGTAAATCTGCACTTACTGTCATTGTAATCCGTGATAACACGTACAAAAATGTTAAATGACCAGCAATAGTTACCAGTAAATTTATTTTACACAGTTTATTGCCTCGCTCGTTAGTTTTTCAGGGGTTTCAGATTTTTTCAACGCAAATTAATACATGTATCAAAAATTCGTTCTTACTGTTTGGACACTTAGGCTACATAGTCGTTTGTATCTGAATGTTTGTGTTGCAATACACCAAACAGAATTTTAGATTTTTGTCCTTGGAATATATAGGTCGTTCGGGATAAAGCGAGCACAAAAACGTTAACCTTTGAAAAATATCACCAGACGTTACTGCATATAATTCAACGTTAACTATGGTTGCCGTACTGCTTGTATGGTTGGCAGCGAAATTACGCGGTGTAGTTTCGTGTATTTTCCTATTTAATTCAAAAACACTTAAACATCGACATAATTGTATTCCACATAGTTAATAAACATTTTTTTATCAAACTGTATCGATTTATACTGACAGCACATTTATCTTACACGTGCAAACATCAAGTGACGTGTCCGGAGAGGCTAGATTTTTCCCGTCGTTAGCCGTTACACGCGGAAAGATACGAATCGGCTGAAAACAGAACTTTAGCAGGGCTTTCTTGAGAGCTCACTTCATCCCGAATCGCCTATAACATATTTTGTTGTCAAAATAAACCAAAATGAAACAAAATAATTTTTTGCTAGCAAACGGTACATTATTTTTAAAAAAAATGCTCTGGCAAAACTGTGTATCGTATGGCTGTACACAGTCTCAAATTTTTGAAGGCGTTTGTTTAAAAAATATTAGAGTTATTTGCAATTGTTTGAATTAAAGGAAAGATGATGGCCTTAAGAGGCGTTGGTACCTGATGCATGGGCGATGTTGTAGCGTGCCGCGCGAAATCTTTACTACGCGGAAACGATTAAATTATTCCTATTGCGGTTAGCTACGAAAAGAACACACATTTGAAGCTACTCTTCTCAATTTTCAAGAATTCAGCTCTATTGCTAGAAACATGATTTTGGAGCCTCTCAAAATGGCTAACAGCGGTTTTTTTTTTTCAGACTGCTGTAACTCCGTAAATACGACCTAACCTCGTGAAGTGCAACACGAGTTGCGTCATAGCCATCTTTAGTAGAAGGCCGCGGCCATAAATCTGGCAACACTGCCAAGAAGGGACATTTGAACACTTTCTTTAGCTCTCCAACGGCAATGGTTGTCCCTGATTCGTCGGCATGTAGACAAAATAACGAATCAGGGACAGCCAGAGTTAAAGAAGGTGTTAAATTGACCCTTCTTGGCAGTGTTGCCAGATTTATGGCCGCGGCCTTCTACTAAAGATGGCTATGGTTGCGTGCATTGGCCTTTACTTCAAACTGTCCAAAAATAAAATTTTAGGGTCACCGCTTAAAGTCCCGTACTAAAAATATTTCTACGAAGTTCTTACACGCTAGTGTACCGCGCTGCGAATATAGACGATATGCTTCTCATCGAGCGTAGTATATACTCTGGCCTTAATCGCTCCGCTATAGCCACGCGTCAAACATGGAAATTTGAAACAGGTTTACACGACTCTTAAGAGGGCGTGGTACATAATTCAACGCTAAAAGCATTACTGTATAACTGTAGGTTTCTTGAAGCCAACTTGCGAAAACTAAACAACAGCAATTCTAGACAATAGTTTTAGCCAACGTCTTAAACAAAATTGTTTCCAGTGTTACGAACTTCTGAGGCACAATCTCTGACGCTGGAACCTCGTGCATTTAACTGCGGCGCAAGAGATCACGCGTAACGAATTAGTTGATCTAGATAAATATTTACTCTTAAAGTTGGCAAATACCATTATCTAGGATTGTCATTGAGAATGTTATCCATATTGGCTTCAAAAAAAAGCGTAGACATCAATTGATGTTTTCAACGTTTATTTATCTACCACGCACTCTTAAGGCTGGAAGGGAGTTGTTGCCATGATTAGTAAATTACGAGTAGGTTTTTCGGCAGAGAGCCTCTAGGACTGGCACGATATAGTGTTGTGTTGTCTGTCTAAGTGAGGTTGGTGTTAAAAGAAAGTAGCTGGTTAAACTTATAGAGCAGTAGTAGATTTCCCTACAGTTGTAAGTGCCAGGCACAGCGCTGCCATTTCATCGTGTGGTCGTTTGTGAACGAAGAATAAACACGTTAGAAGCTTTTTTTTTTTCAGGCGCCAAAAGTACCGAGACTGAGAGCCTTGGTCAACGTCATGGCTAACCAGTGTGTGTGCACTTGCGTGCATATGCCCTATGAGGGCTTCATCGCTGCCAAGCGAGTGTCTTAAAACTATTTACCAGGCAGAGAGCCCTTCGACAAGAATTTTTTTTAGTAATTTTATATATTTTCTTTGATTTTTGAATTTTGTAATTTTTTTTTTTTTGTAATTTTATTAATTACGGCATACGAACAGTGTATCGAATTTTCAAAACCATAAAAACATAGCCGGAAGTGTGTGTACTTTTCGTGTGAATACAAATGTAATGCGCGCTAATAAGTTTAATCAAAGAATTAAGAGACGTTCTCTGCAGCACATATCCAGCGAAGATAGATAAGAACTTAAAGGGATCACAAAATATTCATGAACGCATTCACTGTTGCCGGGTGTTTGCTGTGCTTCGAAGTCCTGGAGAGCTCACAGAACAAACTGCTCCTGTCCGGGAGGAAGAGAACGTGCTGACAGGTTACAGAAGCGGAGCAATGAACGAGAAAATGACGGCCTGTATGTTAACTGTAGTGCGCGGGCGCGACGGACCGTGTGGTCCCGCAGACACGTGTTTACGAACCAGTGGCTGGTAACCGCTGACACTGTGAACAATGAGCAGACGTGCTCGCCACGACAAACAACCGCCGTCCACAAACCATTGTTTGAACAGCTCAGCCCCCAGCCGGTCAGTGTTCCTCGCCGTGGTTGTTCCCGGGCGCGACCGAGCAAGAAGACTCGACACTCGCCGTGCCATTGTTGCGATGATATACCTCGTGCCCGCTGAAACGTACAAGCTTTTTGAATACTAAGCTGCCAGACTGCTGGCCTTGTGTTTGTGTGAGTGAGGCACGGCGTCAAGGGCGTTGTTGACCGGCTCATCTGGTGCGGTATCACATCTACCGCAAGACACTGAAACGGCGTGCAGTGGTATCGTAAATCACTCGCCTGACTGGCACTTTCAGTGGTGACCCCATAGTTTTATTGGTGAAAGGTTTTAGGCAATGTCAAGTGCATATTTACAGAGCAGTTTCACACGAATTTCGTGAGAAATTTTTCAGATATAACAGGTTGAAAAAGTTGTTTTGGCCATTTTGAGATGCTCCGAAATGACGTTGTACTTTGAAATTACCTTTCCGTCATCGTTTGCAGTATATTTTCTTTTCGTGCATTGACATAATGGGCACATGTGTAACGCAGTGCCACTTGGATGTCTGATTTGTTTCTATACAACTAAGTTAAGAACGCTTATATTATGTTTGTAACATATCTCTCCCTTCACTGCCAAACTGTCGGTTATTTCACGTACTGGTTCAGTCAGTATGGAAACTTTATAGCAGTGTTAGTATTTCAAAGGCTGTATCCAAGTACATCGTTTGCCGTTAATACTCGATGTGAGCTCTGGGAGAAATTAAATATGATTTTCAGTTCCATTTTAGTACAAGTTATGCGTTGCATATTAACTGTGCAACGTATTTACGAACACGCTTCAATGCATATTAAGTGCGTGAAAGGCGGCGCCCTAAAGATAGCTGCCTGGGTAGAGGAAAGGTGCCATCAATGAGTCGGCTAAACATTTTACTTTACAGCGTAACAGACGATAAACCACAATAGTTGAAACAAATTATGCACATATATCAGTGTATACCACTGGCTGACACCCTTAAAAATGTATAAAGTAAATTAGTTTTACAAAAAATAATATTTTAAAAGTATGTGCAAATGGTCCATCAGTGTATATAGGGTTCCATGAATGGACCACTCTAAATATCTACCGTGTTTTCTCGAAATGTGTCAATACTTGGTTAACTACACAACTCAAACAATTACCACTTATTATCGCCCGAACATTAGGTACAATATAAAGAAGAATTCAGAAAAATATTTAGGTTTTAACATTTTAGAATCGCAAGACTTAGCCTGTTGTTAGTAGGAGCGTTCATTTTAAGTTTTGTATTAATGACAGTTATTGAAAAATAAATACTTTTAAGTGTATGCAAAAAAATACGTTACTGACAAGTGTTGCAAATGAACTTTTTCTTTCCTTTTTTTACGCCAACACACACGACATGAAACCATTTTTTGCATGGCACCCACTATATCACATCATCCTCATGTGCAGATTCGCAAATATCAGAAAACCGAGATTATGTAACTATACGAAGTCCTTTTCGTTTTTAGAGGCCGGTTTTTCAAGAGTTTTTTTTTTCTTTTTAGCAGGACGGTTTTTGGAAGGCCTTTGTGATGCTTGTAATGCAGATTTGTAGGGAGACGAAGTAAGTTCAGCTGCTTTTTTGTGTTCATTTTCTTCTAGCTTGTAAAAAGAGCGGCAGCTAATTTTGGTAATGGAGATAATTGTTTTACTGACAGAAAAGTAGATGATGATGTAGGTCTTAGTCTAGGTGTTGAAATTCAGACTTTATTGCATGTAGCTATAGCTATTCAATACGCAACATAGTATTTCGTGTATATTTACGTTTTACAGTTGACGGGATAGTATAGCCTGCTTTTCCACTACTTTCGAATGCATATTACGAACTATTAAAATTAAATAAATCCCTACTTAGATTTTGTTTCGTTGTTTTATTTTTTAAAAATGAATTGAATAGCTGGATGCAAAAAGGGCCTTTTTATGAAATGGTCCTTTATAAGTAAAATGTGTATTTTAATTTCTTCCAGTCGCCACTAGTTGGCCCTGAAAATTTGGTTTCAAAATTTCCGTCCATTAGGAAGATATTAATCTATGCTCCACAAAGAAAAAAGGCCGTTTTTGCATAGAACATAAAAAGTTTTTACTTTTAACATTGTTAAGTTGTGTTGATGTGTGCTGTATTTTAATTGAAAATAAAAGTGTTTAAAATGTTGTCAAGTGAAAATAGTCATTGTTCTAGTAATAGTAAAGAAAACAGTAAGATCAGAAATGTAGGAAAGCGAAAATTATGAATACCTTACAATAAATTTTATGTAATGCATTTGCTTCATACTTAATGGTGAACACTACATCATTTCAAAGAGATCCGTGAAAT
Organism: Medauroidea extradentata; assembly: GCA_003012365.1. NCBI lineage: Eukaryota > Metazoa > Arthropoda > Insecta > Phasmatodea > Phasmatidae > Medauroidea > Medauroidea extradentata. Next base: position 24,421 of record PNEQ01128347.1, read on the forward strand.
TCAGCGAAGCAGTTATTGTCCTTTGTGAGACGCAAGAAAATATTACATTTAAGCATCTCATCCCGGTCTTTCCTTTGCAGCCTTCTCTTCTACAATTGTTTGGATTGTTTGAGCTCACCACTTCAGGAAGGTGCAGATCACCTATTCGCCTTTCTTTTTGGCGGGGAAGTCTAAAAACTTTCTTCTTGCGGGTTGTCGTGTGTCCTTCATCAGATTCTGAAGAGCCCTCATCACTCTGTAATCTTCCCGCTTATTAATTCCTCTGCCAAGAGCATTCTGGAGTCCAGAAATTGAGGGATCCTTTTTCTAGCAACACCTTTTATCTTCATGTCTTGACGTTACAGCAACGTCCATACGATGACACTAGCAAGGTTGAAATATTAACATTGAGGGTCTATCTCTTGGTATGGTAGTTGTGGCGGTAATATGTTATCACTCGATCATTTAGGTCGGCCCCTCCCATGTAACCATTATAGAATTTTACCACATTGGCTCGACTGATGTCAGTTCTTGCGTGAAGATTTTTGTCCCGCCTTTACAGGTACCCAGTGGTCCGACACCATGAGCAGAATACAGAATCAAACACCTTACATCCGTACTACTCAATGACTGAAACTTCATCGTCGTATCTGATAAAACTGTCACAAATCTCTCAAGACAATTTTGCCATTTCCTTAACAGGAACATAAGGAGCTCTTGGCATTCGGTTGCTCATCACTGTTCATGTAACCAGAACCGACATATCTGATAAATAATCCATGAACTTGTGGGGCGTAAAATTACTGTCAATGTAAATTTCCGAACTTTGTGGCACAGCTTGTACAAGTTGTATAATGCGAATTCCCCTACGCTGAAGTCACTTTCATTTGGCAAGTCAGTGAAAGTGTGTCCTTTATCCTGGTACATGCTAAAATCTAACGTGAATCCTAATGGAGAAGCTAATACCAAATTATTCAAGCCAACAGGATGTGGTTTTCCCTTTATAAACTGTTTCATATCCAAGACTTTCCATTAAGATTCATACTCCAATGAACTTTTTTTACTCCAGGACAATCAGCATGCATACTTTTCCCCTTTGCCTTAACTGAACGAATATTTCATCATTCAACCATTCGTGTACAAAAGTCCTCACATATGTAGTGATTGAAATAATCACTTGGAATTCAATTTGGTCCCTCCATCAGTCACACCTCACTAGAAATTTCTTTCTCCCTTATTATGTGGGATTTAAACACCTTGTTTTTGTCCCACAAAAATGTTTTGAGCTCCAAAGCACCGTTCAACACCACCCTGATTCAACTATGCATCTTCTTAGACCCGAAGGTTTTTATCTGCTACCTCCATTTCGACTTCCACCTCTTCTGCCACATCCATGTCATCCAAATGTCTGACTTGACCTACAGTTGTGAAGTTAGCTTCCTCTTTATCCACAGCTTCACTAAAACCGGAGATGTTCTCACTAACTATCATGTTGAATATCTACTCTGCAGTAAAGGGTTGTAATTCCATGCTGAAAAAAAACACTCAGAATAACATAATTTAAATTTAAAATATTTAAAAATGTCAACTTCTATTAAAATTACAAATTTCACAAACATTCAGTGATTACAAAAAATATTACAACTGATGTCCAAAGTCCTCAAGACAGGCCATTTTAAAATTTGTTAACCGTTAGTTGCCAAGTGATGTAACAGTCAATACTCGATCAGAATAACAAATGAACAATACAAAAATAACTTCAGTAACATAAAACTGCAAAAACTTCACTTAAGTTTATTATTACAAACGATTGCGTTACGAACCTTCCAGCATAGAAAAAACCTAATTTTACTGGAAACCATTGATATTTAACACAGAAATTAGTCAACTTTTAACTACCATAGTATTCTGCATAGAGTCCTGGATAGAGGAGAATACGTCGGAAGGTGCTCGGATATAGTTTTAAAATTTTTCTTAGTAGAAACAAAGTATCCTAAGTAGTTAACATATGTATTTAATATCACCAGTAAGTCATTTATACGTTTCATAAACATAATTTTACTAATTCAAGGGAAAAATAAAAGTGGTATATAATATATTAAATTAGTAGCTACATTACTAAAATAAAATGCCAGAGATCACTCACAAGTTATTTAATACTCCTGAAATTAGTCTACGTAAATAGTTTTTATGTGCCACCATAGAGAGTAGAAGTAAGATTAAGAAGTAATATTTTCTTAGCTAAGTTACTTCCATACTTCAGGCGCTGTAGTATTACAACGGTTATTTTTGTTACAAATTACTGTCGGAAAGTTTTTTCTCTTTATACGCTTTTAGATAACAATAAATCTTAATAAATTAGCATAACTTTGCCAATCCCCAGAAAGGCGAAATAAATAAGACTATAAAATTTTTCTCAACACCTATTTTAGATACCAATGCTCAGAATACTTGTATTTTAAGTGTCAAGCGGTTTTACTTCATAATTTTATTTTTAAAGCAGTATGAGTTAAATTATCAATGAAATATTTCTTACTATTTGTTCATGTAGTTATTGAAATTAACTCCTATATTTAGGAATTTCGCTACGGAAAATGCACTCTTTGAATACATTTTTCTGGCTCGCATGTTAAATAATTATTTTACAACAGTAACACAGCTGATTTTTCTCTGAATTTGATAATACTCCTGCGCCAGTATGTTATAAATATATTTGACATAAACGACAAAATAATCTGAATCTGAATCTTTGGAAATTCTTTAAGATTTTTCATCTACAATGATGCCGTATTTTATAGTTGAAAATGCAAACGTTAAATTATAAATAAGTGTCTCACAGTAACTGTCACCAAATACTTTAATGTAACGAAAGAGTTATTGCCCTCTATAGTTTTAATATTTAAATGCTTTAAGACAAAAAGTAAAAATTGTTAAAAATCAGATTGAATATGAAAGTAATGATCCATTTCAAAATGTTTTGTTTAAAGAATTGGATTTAAAAAATATTCTGTAGCAGTCAGATGTTTCCTTTTTTCTTTTTTCGTAATGGGTCAGAATACCAGGTAACAGATATGAAATTATTGTATTCTTAACGATTGTTATACGAACGCAAAATTTTAAATAAATCGGATGTCTGGAAGTAGGTGAAAAATTTAACTGAAAATATTACAGATAAATTTTTAAAGTGGGTGTGAATACCGTATAATAGTTATGAAACTATTACATTGTCATCTATTCCATATATATATATATATATATATATATATATATATATATATATATATATATATATATATTTGAACACGATTTCCAATAATTCGGAGATATGGAAGTGGGTGAAATCGAATTGAAGTATTCTGTTTATAATTCCACATTTAATGGTTAATCCTGTGTTAACTAGGGAATAGTCTTGTCTGCATAAAAAAACTACAGTGCCTACTTACTTAAATATCGCATTATGAAGATTTGGCGAAAGCCTGAAAATTTTACTATTCCCAAGACAGTGTTCGAATACGTCTAACAGTCCTAAACAACCAAATCTTATTCGATATCTGGCGAAACTGCAAACTGTTGGTCTATCTACTGTTATCGCATTGAAGAGTTTTGTAAAGCCAAAAATGTCAGTCTTGGGCATTATTTATGCGTTGGCGATCCCGACACGAGCGTGGAAAACTCGGTTAACTCGTGTGCGGTACTTTATTGATGTTGTGCTCGTAATTACTGCTCCAATATTTTTAAATTAGTGTCACTTTATAACATAAAAAATATTGAAACGTAAATCTTAAAAAGGTTTCTTAATAAAAGTGCTCAAAACTGTGTCTGGAAAGAAAACTACATTTTACGATACTTCTAACAGTAATAAAAGATACGTCGCTTAAATAAGTGAAGATATTTCGACCAGCACTCAACATGTAGATCTTGAGTGCTGCTGAGGGGCAACATGGTGTGGGTATGGAGCAGCGTCGGAATGAAGAAGCGGGGTAAACGGGAGATCCCCGAGAAAACCGGCTGACCTGCGGCATTGTCCGGCACGATCCTCATATGCGAAAATAAGGAGACCGACCCCCACCGGGAACCGAACTCGAATCGCTTTGGTGGTGCTCTAGCCACTACACCAACCGCATCCCAACGTCGCTTAGTGAAGAAAAGGCCAGTGACTAGCCACTTCAAAAAAAATATTCATTAACATTATAGGCTACTTCGGAATATTTAAAAATATTAAATAATTTTTTACTGTGGTTTTAAACGTACGCAAAGAAACACATCATACATAGCAATAATTTCCGTTTATTCCTTTGTTCCCATTTCTATTACAGATGTTCGATTTCCAATGTTCTTGTTTTGAGTTTCGAGCATATTTTGTGGTTTTGTGATTAATGCGATAAAACTACGCAGTAAATTGAAAAATTAATTTCCTCCGATTTTTAAACTCAGCTGTAGACATTCAAACATAAAACATTGTGCCGTATTTTTTATTTTTGTCAAAATGTTTTGTTTCAGCTCAAGTTGTGTTTTAAGTCCTAGCACCTTCATGATGCAACTTGTTTAGAAACTGTTACGCAGTCAAACATATGTCAAATACTCGACAGTACTAACTTTGAATTTTATAATATCATTTTTAATTAAGGAAGACCGACACATTTAATTTCCTCTTAATATATGTATAGTGTCCAGGTCACTTTAGCAATAGAAAGATGCGTAAGTTTGAAAATATCGAACAATTTTTAAAAAATTAATACATATACTAATTTTGTAGATTTTGTAGATTGTGTGGCTCTCAATTAACCTTTTCCTCACTCTGGTATTGAGCTTTAACAGTAAAAATCTAAACAAAAAGTCAGAAAAGTTTTTCATCGTACTCGAACGCGCTTCGTTAATGGCCGTGGAAAAACAAGCCTAAAGCCACAGGATTAAATAGAGAATCTATGTCAGTATTAATTAGTAATCAATATACCAGAGTTTAAAAGTAACTATTTCAAAAGAAACGTAATTGCAAGTAAAATTTCTTAACAAATTTTGTGATAAAAATAAATTTAAACAAATTATTCGCTCATAACTGTTTTTGTGAAACTTATTTTCCATAATTATATGTTATGTTAGTGGTTGGCAAAGGAAATAATTCACAAGTCTAGTGACTTGCATATTACAAGCCACTATCGTATGTGAACTTAAGTCCGATCTGCTTGTTCATTGGCTGCTATTCCAGTCAGTAGCAACTATTTGACAAATTATCTGAGCTTGAGTATCAACAGGACAGTGTATTCTATCATGCAGGTATTTGAAATCGTGACGGTTTCCATTTCCTAACTATAGGAATAAACACCAAAGCAATTTGAAAAGTTTCCCATATGTCAGTATTCTTGAAGATAAATTTCGTAGATATCTTAGGAATTATTGTATTGGTAAATAATTTCAGCTTTGATCCTCCCAACTTAATCGTGTACCTATAAGCTCGGCAAGCAGAGCATATAACTCAGAGTATGCCAGTTCTATGACGGGCCAGACGGTTTGAACTTTGGAGCTGCCCTCGGCAATGAAGCTTGGCGTCACTGGGTCAGGAGACGCCTATTGTCATTTGTGGATGCCACGTCGCCGGTGTCCTGTATAGCCGCAGAGATGCCCGCGGGAATGCAGGGAGCTGGAGATACGATGCAGGCGTCATATGAAGTGTGTTTCACCCACAACAGATAGAGAGACAGAGAGTTATACAGACAGAGAGAGAGAGATAGAAAGGAATTGAGATTGAAACAGAGTGCGACAGAGATTGATAGAGAAATAGATAAAGAGAACAGACCCAGAGATAGAGAGACAGAGACGGAGTTAGACTGAAGGAAAGATTCAGAGATAGTTTGACAAAGGCAAAATATATACGTACGTAGATGCAGGATATCCAGAAACAAACGCATAATATATAGAACCGATATCATGGACATGCGCCATTGCTTGCGAATGTTGCCGTCTTGCAGAAAACATCCACAATAAAACGAAAAACAACAACAAAAACCAACAAAGAAAAGTCGAGCGTTAGCTTTTGTCAACAAACAAATAACATACATACAGTCCTAGAGAGGGACATAGTCGTAGCCACAAAGTGGAACAGATAAAAAACAAACAACAAAAAATTCAAAAAATTAATTCCTAGCTGGAATATAGTCGTGTGATGAAAGACGACACAACAAAAACGAACGAGAATACAGAAAAGAGACTTATGAAAACAGGTAATAGACAGACAAACACAACGAAGACAACACAAAAGTCGAGAGACGAAATGAGTGTGAAACAACGACGAAACACGAAAAAAAAACAGACGAAAAACGGACGAAAAAATAGAAGGCTTCTTGGACGACAACAGATGCGACGTTTCGGGAACTGGGATCTGTTCCCGTCTTCAGGCACACGTGCAGACTGAGGAACTCCAGCAGACTGACTGTGGCATCTGGAAAAAAACAGGGGTCTTATATAGGAAAAATGCCTACTTATAGCTCAGCCAATGAGAGTGCAGCTGCCTCCTAATTGGTCGCGCAGCTTGTAATGGGAGATTATGCAGTGAAAAATGTATCCAGTTCTATAGTTTTACAAAGCTGTAAGTTTAAAGAACAAAATATATATTCAGTCTCTAGGACTGTATGTATGTTATTTGTTTGTTGACAACAGCTAACGCTCGACTTTTCTTTGTTGGTTTTTGTTGTTGTTTTTCGTTTTATTGTGGATGTTTTCTGCAAGACGGCAACATTCGCAAGCAATGGTGTATGTCCATGATATCGGTTCTATACATAATACCAACCCATTGCAAGAATCGTTCAAAGATCAAACGCATAATAATCACACTACGATAATCCTGGGCTAAATTGAAGACGTAAATGTTTGTGGCAAAATGTTGTAAGATGACATTTTACGTGCTCAATGTGGCAACATAGCACCGTAGTTAGTCCCTCTTGCACTATACATATCTTACTTATTTGACTACGGTTCTTATGACCTGCATATTACGAGTGCATATTAAACGCGCCGGAAGTCTATTATTTTACGTTTAATTGACGTAACGTGCTTAAAATAATACTTTGACGCGGAGCGCAAGAAGGGACTAACTCTGTGCAGTGTTGCCACATTGTGCACGTAAAATGTCGTATATTTTGCTACTTACATATTTATCTCCAATTTAGTCCGGGATTCGCGAGGTGTGCTTATTATGTGGCTGTTTCCTAACATTATGTACATGTATATTCATATAGAGAGATGTATGAAAAAAAGGGGGGTAATTGAGAGAGAAAGACAGACAGAGACGTTGTTAGTGAGAGATACTGAGAAAGACAGAGCTAGAGAGAGATAGAGCTATAGAGACATAGACTGAGTTATATGTTTTGCAATAGCGAGACACAGGGAGAATGACAGAAAGAGACAGAGATATATGCAGAAAAAGAGAGAAGACAGAAATAGAGAGAAGGGGACATTGAGGTAGGTAAGATAGATAGAGAGGAAAAATCTCACTGTTGTCACGTCTCAGTTATACGGCGTTGTATACTCTGCGTCGCATAACATCAGTAAATGTTTTACAGTTCTGATGGCGTGTATTTTTTGTGTGTAGCACATGTTTAGTTTTATGCCAGTCGATATTTTTAAATCCAAAAATTATCCTTAGTTTTAATTTCCGACGAATGTTTACTTATTTTACATTGCACTGAGGTTAAATTTTCATATAGTACCCAGCAATGCATCCTCAGAAGTGTCAAATTTTACTATAGCCATGAACGAAACAGGGTATACCTCGGGGTCCTGGCGCGAGTAAGAATAGGGAAATATAAACTTGTTAAATCATATTACTCGTGGAACAGTACCTGTAGAATCTACGCGTACGATATAAATGACTATTTTATTGATAGGGCAAGTGATTTTTTGTGAAAATTATATTGCAACGATTTGTTTCAGTGTCTTACATTCATATCTACAGCTTTGCTTCACGATTATTGGCAGAATGTGTTAGTGCAGAGGCGTCGCCCAACTGACTGGGCCAATCAGAACATGGTTACTACGACAACGCACGATTATGATTGGCGAGTAGAACACCGAGAAGCTGAGAGTAAAAATATCCAATCACTGACCATGAAGCAGAGCTGCAGATGTGCACATAAAACATTGAAAACACTTGTTGCAATAATCTTTTCACCAAAAATCACTCGCTCTATTTATCGATCTCTGTGAGGCCTGCATCGTAACGGGATATTTAAAGCGTTTGTTTAATACCTTGAAAAGAATAGAGAAATAAGTACGTACAAACATTATTCAATAACTCTCAACTACAATACATTATATATTTTGCAAGACATTTTCGATATTGTAGCAACAGTCTCATCTTCTCAGTGTAGAAAATAATTTCAGACAGAGAGCGATATCATAAAAATATAACTAAGCACCGCAGAATACGTATAATTTCTCGCAACAGCTGTCAGATAGGCAGAACCCTTAAAGAGCAAATGGCTATCACAGTTCTTTGAATTAAGGTTGCACCTTTCAACAAATTTACTAAGAAATTTAAGAAATAGAAATGCTGGATTACAATTTTAACAAATTATTGATCAAATACATCAACATTTTGGTGTTTTAACTGACGTTTTTTGCTAGCTGATGTGCTGCAAAAATTGATGAATCAAATACCTATTCCGCAAAGTGTATTAAGTATAACCCTGATGTGCGAAAATCCCTGAAATAAGATTGCCTTAAATGTGACGTCTCTATGGAGAAGTATCGACCGGTTGGAAACTCAGAAGTAAAGGAGTAACAAGGGCTACATTAACATACATATATAGTTTCCAATCGATTCTATGCGCATGGGGCTAAAATGGCATGCAGTACTTCAGTTTCACCGCTGTAATTATGAAACTCTTTAGAGTCAGCCTCCCTTTAATAACACATAATTGAGTTCCTAGTTCACTTGTAATACGTCTACTGAAAGGTACGATCAATAGCTGTGTTTCCAATATAGTACTTTTGGAATTTTTTGTCGCGAAACAAAAATAGACCAGGAAAACAATAAATAAACGTGTAGGAAGGAGACTGTCTCTCAAGAGCGAACCGTATATTTTTATTGTTGGAAAGTCTGAAACAAAGTGTACTGTGCAAAACCCTCAATTAAATTTGTTTCTATCAGGGCATTAGATTTTGTAATAAAGCTGTGCCAAAACGAATTTGAACCCATTTTGGCTGACTAGAAAATGTGGTTTTTTAAAAATACCTGTAAAGTTTTCTCAGATTTTTTAAAAAATATGTACAAATGTGTACACCTAGAAAAATTTCTATAGCAAACGTGAATTTTTAACCTGCTGCAAGGCATTTTCTTTAAATATTTTTCTCATGGTGACATTTTCTTAAGAGTAGAGTAAAGAAAAAATTTTGTTAGCACTTTCCTGCGAGTTATTAAGTGCTCGTGAGAATGATGATGTTCTGCAGAGATGGAGCAAAAGCAGAATTTAAATATGGAGAAAGCTGCAGTACCCCGAGAAAGTCCACCGGAAATCTGAAACGTCTGACACGTTCCCTCATTCGGAAATCGAGACCGATCCTACCATAAATCGAACTGAAATCGTCAGTTTTTAGAGAAATTATGTGGTAAAACATATCCCACTACATGGTCTGCGAATCCGCCCCGAATGTCGCGTAGTTAAATTCCCTGGACCACTTTTATGTGACAACTAGACCGTCATTCTATTCCAGTAGCCAATGATGATGACTCGAGTAGATTCTTCGTTCAGGTGATTAGTTATATATAGGGACCCATGTTTTTGGTGAAACGATATCTGCATCAGTTTGTTTCAGTACTTTATGTACACACATATGTAACTCTGTGTCACTGTCAGTGATTGGCTGAATTCAACTATCACGTGTCTTAACATTTTACTGCAAATCACGGAAGTTTGATATTCGCAGTAACCTAATAGTGTCAAATGAGAAACGTCTTTACTAAAAAGACACTCTGCCAATAACAAAGAAGCAGAACTGCAGAGGTGGAACTAAGGTATCGGAACAAGATGTTGCAGAACTATTTTAGTGAAAATCAGGGGTTCCTAGTTATATACGCAAAAACCTGTAGCAGATTTTATTGAAGCGCATTGAAACTTAGTAACTAGAAACATGAAAACTCGCGTTTTCGTTTGAACACAAACTAGAATTTATATAACTGTTAAGTCACTTCCGCATTTGGCCTTGGATACCTCCACTGCGCCGAGCCAATAATACAGAAACAACTACACGCAGGCTCACTCAAATTTCATCACCGTATCTGCAAACAGCCAGTGAGAAGCTGTTATCTACTTCAGAAAACAAATATTCTTGGAGGCTGGTAGGCCAGTGAATTCCGGAATTTTTCCGGTCATTCCTAGTGAATTACCGATTTCTGTAAGGAAGACCTTTACATCGTTTTGATTGTATACTTATTTGTTTGAATTCAAGTAATATTTGAAATTATTTTTCTGTTTTTTGATGGCCCATTTATAATTTAACATACTTAGTAGCATGCCAATACGCTATTTTAGCACTGCGCCGTCCGCTGAGACGATTTATTGCTGTTATGACGAATGTTCAGAAAATTACATATAACATCATTCCTCCCACTTCAAGATTGTTGAAAACAAATTATTATTTTAGGTATTTCTCAGATATACGTGTATGAAACCAAGATGCTAGTGTAAACACGATATAAATACATTTATACAATCTAAATAACATACCATTTTTTTTAACTTTTACTAATTTTTGTCGGCAACACGTTGGACCGCATTCAGTAGGACTCGGGTTCAATCCCCAGCTGCGGCATCCTGATTTCAGTTTTCCGTGGTTTCCCGAAATTACTCCAGGGAAATGCTGCGATGGTTCCTTAACAAAGGCCATGAATGGCTCCTCTCTCAGCTCCTGTCCTTGTACCTAGTTGTGCGTCACCGTCTCTGATGACATCACTGTCGATGAGACGTGAAGCCCACCTTCATTTCCTGTTGTTGTAACTGGATACTAAGACATATTCTACAGAAAAAACAAAAAGCCAAATTGTCTTATCGAATACCTTTATCAGTTAATATCAGTAACTAGTGGAACTAAACCACATTTCCCGAGTGTAAGTAATTTGCATTACGTGAAAATAATGACCTTTATTCCAAACGAAAGAATAAAATAAACGGAGGAATAAGAAACAGATTAATTTTTTTCTAAAACGGTTAAAGGTTAGATCAATCGTAACTGTTTTTTTTTGTAATTTTTTTTTTTACTCTGTAAAAACCCTGAGTCTATATTAAACTGAACAGTGACTTAAGTTGCGCAATGAAAATTATTTTTATTTATATTTTTAGTTGGTTGTTACGTTCTCTCGAACAGCACAAGGCCTTGGTAGATATACACGGTGGGGGGGGGGGGAAGGAGTTGGCCAGGGCCTGTTGAAGGAACCCTCCCAGCATTCGCCTGGAGTGACTTCGAAAAACCCTGGAAAACCGAAATCAGGTTTACCGCAGCCGGGGATCGAACCGGGATCCTCCCGAATGCTAGGCGAGTGTTTTTACAACTGCTCCCCCACGCTCGTTACGCCACTGCTAAGTTTTGTTCACATCCATTACTGTACAGCTAACAATTACAATGTCGTTAATAAATACAACATTGACACGATGGGATGATTTTTATTAATTTAATACGTGTAGTCAAAAAAACATATTGGTTCTCGTATGCGAATTGCTACTGAAAATTATTCTCGGGAGCAACAAAAATGTATCAGTTGTCATCTGTGTGAAACTTGTCATCGTGTATGGCTCATTGTTATTAAAGTTTGCCATCCTCACTAATTCAATTTAGGTATCGAGTCTGATGAACTACTTTGCCGTAAATAGAAATTTATTATAGAGATGATAGAAAAGGATAAGTGGTTGGGATTTCCTTGCACATTCACACAGATTCTTATACACCTATATATGCATTGGAATACTTAATGTTATTTTTATCGTGGGGGGGAGGGAGGAGTAAATCTGTTAAATGTAAAAATAATTGGTAAAACATAAGCTGGACAGATTTTTAAAATGAAACATGCGATTTCCAAAATCCTTCGTGAATGTTACAATGTAATGGGCATCTAAAATGAAGCTGCAAAAGAACACGTTGATGAGAGACACGGAAATTTGCTGAGTAAAAGAAAGGCCAAACATAAGCAGCTTCGTCCACAAGGTTTCTTTTGCGAAAGTCTGGACTCCACCGAGGATCGAGCATATATTTTCATGATCAAAACCGAGCGAGATGACTCAACGGCAACACGCTGGACTCGCAATCGGGAGGGTTCGAACCCAAGCTCCGGCCGTCCTAATTTCGGTTTTCCATCGTTTCCCGAAATAGCCCTAGATGATTGCAGGAATGGTTCCTTAACAAATATCATGGCTGCCTCACGTTTAGTTTGCTGTCATATTGCAATTTTGTGTCGCCGTCTCTAATGACCTCGCTGTCGACGAGACTTAAAAGTCGTTGTCAAAGGCCAATGTTGTCACGTGGTTCCAGCTCAAGCGTTTAAAAAATAAGCTGACGACACACATTCGTTCGTAAATGGTCAGCAGAGCTCAATGTTTGACAAATTACATCGTCAAACATGAAACTACGCAGCACCCACTACAGTATGAAAGTCACGTCCGGTTGGCTGATAGTTCGCGTATTCGGCAGTGAATCTTATACCGTGCTAACACGTTACGTCACCGTCGACGAGTCTTAAAAAATCAAGCCAGCGAAATTCTGAACCCCCCCCCCCCCCCGCCAGATGCTGATCAATGAAAAATTAACTATTGGCGCTCTCAGAAGACTACATTTGAGAAAGATGAAATATGTAAAGTATATATATATTAGTATATCGTCCATATTTTATTCTAAACATGCATATAGAGAAAATAATATGACTCATCGCAAAAGAAGCACTTACTCTGATGTGAATAGCCGACAATTATAGATGGTGATGTATCGCGGGAAAACTTGTCGGTTTTGCTGGGTTTCAACGTACGTCAAACTTAACAAAATAATACTGGTATTAGCTTTTACAAGGAGCCGTCACACTATTTGAATTAATCGATAAGTATCTCACCATTGGAATATGTATAGCCTGTTATTGGTCTGCAGACAGCTACGTTGTATCAGGCATACGTCACGCTGTCAAATTTTTGCAAGAAACTGCAGTGTTTTAGGTAATGTTGGAACAAACTACTTTCGCGTTATACCTAAATCTCTACCGATGATAATAGATCTGCAAATTCCGCGTTACTATTTCGCGACTCTTTCATTAATTTGACGTGCAGAACGATTGAAAGAGAATTCTTAAAAGATAACGTGTAATTATCTTGCAATGATTCTGCATGACAAATTAACGAATGATGTCATGTTCTTTACTTCAAACAGCCGAAAATACAATACAATGTCTAACAATTCCCTTTAATTAGGAAAATACACGGAATCGAATTCAGCAGTAAGGCAACTATTGTTAATGTTGAATTTTATTACGTAGTAAGTGATATTTATCAAATGTTAAATTGTTAGTGCTCACTTTATACCGAACGGCCTATAGTAATTTGGAGTCCAATCTTCTGTCATACAATAATACCAAAGGTATCTTTCGATTAATCACAAAAATGTATCGCGAAAACATTTTGCACCTTTTTGTTTCAGTACCTTACGTGCATTTATGGTTAAAGACTGAGTATACTTGTGCAGATTGGTTTTTCATATGAGTTTACCAATCACAACCCGGTGAATAGAACCCCAAAGACACTGGGAATTTGGAGCCGCGGTGGCCGAATGGTCAGACCATTCGCCTTCAACCAAGGCGATCCGGGTTCGATTCTCGGCGGGGTCGGTCCTCGGATTTTCGCATGTGGGAATCGTGCTGGACGATGCCGCTGGTGGGCGGGTTTTCTCGGAGATCTCCCGTATCCCCCGCCCTTTCATTACGATGCTGCTCCATACTTCATCTCAAGTCAACCCTCACCAGCGCTAAAGACCTCGATGTTGAGCGCTGGGAACTGAAACATATGATCACTTGACACGAAGCAGAGATACAGGTTTGCAAGTATAGCTCTGAAACAAATTGGTACAAAAATATTTTCGCGAAAACTTCCTGTCCCTACTAATAATTAGGAAAGTGAATATTTCGCTAGTGCAGTGGCCTACATGTTGGGCTCCACTATCCTGTGTATGCTTATGCCTTGAAAATTTGTCCACTACCTGCTACTCACTTGAACAGCAGACAGTGAACGAACAGACAGAGCTTCAGTATGCATACAACAATGCAGTCTAGCATGCAGGTCATTGAACTCGCGAATATTTTTCTTTCCCTACTAATTAATTATTTTAATGTGGTCTCAGGTGATAACATTTGAGAGTAATGCAACGTGTAAAGCATAAATTGTGTTAGTATCGTGTTAATATTTAGGCTAAAAAAACACGTGTCAATAATATAGAATTTAGAGAAGTTAAAGGAATATGACACAACGGCATTATAAAGTACTAACTACGGCGTGAATAGACTATTGTCGATACAGACTCAATGAAGGAAATTAACAGAGCTTCTCATTTTCATTTATCAGGATAAATGTCAGTCTGTTTGTTCGTAACAAACGCGTTCCTGCACCACTCATCCGATTGCGGTTAAACTTTGTGATTAGTTGTGTATGCGCCGGCAGAGATTTCTGACAGAAAAAAAAAATTCTACAAATAAGAGTAATTTTCTGGCAAAAAAGGCAGGGGCAGAATGGGGTGCCCAAAATATTAATCCAAAATTGACTCTTTCAAAGTATTTATAAAACGGTCAGTAATGACCCATAACATCATTTTTTACGGTTTTGAATTTTTAAAAATGTCTTTCTTCAGAAAATATTTTTACTAAATTAATAAAATTTTTACATTAATTTTTCACTTTTAATAACATTATTAACATTAATATTATAATCTATATGAAATTTTAAGTTCCGAAATGTTCTTTTATCAAAGAAATTTGCAACGTTTTTAATTGTTTTTTTTTTTTTTTTGGAAAAATTGGTTTTTGAGAAGATATTGAAAATAGAAATACATATAAGTAACGAATTACTTACGAAAATTTGGAGTGCTTGGACTCAATTTTTACAAGTCTCAACGAAACTGTACTTTATAGTCGGTCAAAAAGGAATTCATGATATTCGCTTATCTTGTATATGTTTATTAAAGTATTTTAAGAAGTAATTCATTAAATGAATAATTTATTCTAATTATAGCTTACATAAAAATTAATGCCCGTCTAAATATTATAGTATTAAATTTAACACCACACAAACGAAGTCGCGGGTGACAGCTAGTGATCGATGAAGTTTGTTGAAAACTCAGAACTCATAGTAACTTTGTTTCGTGTACGGATACAATACCGTAGCCACCCACTAATTTTATGCACTGCTGTGATCATTAGTTTAAAGCCAAGTATAGAAGAATGGAACTACTATCGTATATTTGTGTGTAAATTCTGCTTGCGGTAAAGCAACATTCGAGATGTAAAGCACTGACCAAAAATACATGTAATATACAGAAAAAAATGTATATCCAAGATGCCAGTTATGTTGGTAACAAAACAGTAAAACATTAATCCAAGACTTGAAGTTTAACTGCGAGTTTAACGTTATATATTTTTTAGGCCACTGAAGTAAGTGCCACCCGATAGGGCCGCCGCATGATGGACAGAACATCAAGTAAAACCGGTTTGTTAAGATCCATATACAAAAGACGCTAGATGCCGCGTTTGAGGTACGGAAATATGCAGGCGATTAGAGCTAGACTGACTAGTGCGTCAACAAACACATCGCCTTAAGGGTGTTCAAGTGCGATAAATTCATAATGTTATGTCTTTATTAACTACTGTTAATTTTGTAGACGATACTGTGGGTACAGTTTCCTCTTGCAAAACAATTTTAGCTTTCATAGTTTCTCCATAACAGTACAACTAAGTCAAAATTTACTTGTTCTGCTGCCATGCAAATAGTGAAAACCAACTGACATGCTTGAATAAAATAATTCACTGTGATTTTACATTCCATGAGCTATGCAATAAAGTATTTAAAAAACCATAACGTAATATTTAGACTTTTTAAAAAAATCGCTAATGTACAGGAAACAAGTTGAAAATTCAGCAATATTTTTTAATACAAAAATAGTTAACAGGATTTTTAAAAAAGGTTTTATTACGTATTCCGTAGCATGTTATTTCACTGTGAATTATTTCACTTAAGTAAGTTGGTTGGTTTTCACTATTTGCATGGCAGCAGAACATGCCAATTTTGACTTTGACGCACCGTTATGAGCAAGCTATGCGATTTAAAATTTTTTCGCAAGAAGAAACATTACTCACAAGTTTAGTCTGCAAAACTAACACTATTTCATATAATTATAAAAATTTGATTTTTTTCGCACTTGAGCACCCTTAAGGGCGAGCGAGGTCACATTAGTTTTCAACGTCTTATTTAATTTTTATGTTTGTACCAGATATTTTTTTCTTATTTTACACATAAATTGTGATTATATCTTCCTCTTAGGAAGTTTGTGTATCTCTCATAGTTTTTGGGTAATGTGTCGTAAACGTCAAAATTTGCACTTAACGGTTTTATGTACGTCACTAAAACCAACTGACATACCAATCTGAAAAAAATCATAGTGAATAACAATTTTGTAGGCTATGACTTGACACATATAAATTTTTTTGTATATTTTAAATTTTTTTTTGTTGGAATTTTTCCATTTTCATTTCAATATTCAGCATTTTTTATTAAATAAAAAATATTTTATTTATTTGTTTTATATGTGTTAAGTTATAACCTATACTGTTATACACTGTGCATTTTTTCAGTTCGGTATGTCAGTTGGTCTTAGTGGCGTACATAAAACCGTAAAGTGCAAATATTGACGTTTAAGACTCATTACGCAAAAACTATGAGAGATACACAAATTTCCTAAGAGGAAGATATAATAACAATTTATGCTTAAAATAAGATAAAAATCTGGTACAAATATAAAATTAAAAAAAGACGTTGAAAACTGATGTGAGCCGCGCCCTTAATACGCGGGGCGCTGAAACGGCGTTCAGGGTTTTAATCGTTGGTTTTTTTTCAACAAAACTTTGAGCGATGACCATCCTTATTTACTTACGAAAATCGAAAAAATAAAATAAATCACACGATTCTCTATTTTTGTTTCACGATTCCGTTTGTTGATTTTTAAATGACAGCAGTCTGAAAAAGCCGTTGTGTAGCCATTTTGAGCTATGTTTCTAAAAATGATAACTACAAACAAAAAATTGAGAAGCATAGTTTTAAATGTTTTTCTTTTTGTTGATGAGGATATCTAACGCTTGTTTTGTAGTATCTCTTTAAAAAACTTCCTCCTAAAATCCTGCGACACAGTTCATGAGTATACAGTGCCTGAGATGGAATGTTAGAAAATTTTATTGTATTTTAAATTTTTGAGCCATGCTACTTATCTCGGTGTCATGGCGGGAGCAAGGAAATTGACTTTATTATTTAATTATATGTTTCTCAGTAGCTGTCGAACCTACGTTGACACATACTTTGTTCATCTCTGTACAGCCCAAACTGCTATATAGAGCTTGGTGTTTTTGGTGAAAATAATTATGCAACATTCTATATCGTTGCATAACGCTCATATCTGCACCTTTGCTTCGTGGCTATTGGCAGAGTGTATCTGTGCAGAGGCATCGCTCATTTAACTGTGCCAATGAGAATAAGGTTACTGCGATACCAGACTTCTATTGACTTGCGGGTAGATCCACAAGACGTTGAGAGTCAAAAACAACCAATCACTGACCATAAAGCAGAGTTACATATGTTCACGTGAGGACTGACACAGAATATTGCATAACTCATTTCACCAAAAATCACCAGTTCTAGTTTTAGGTAAAGACCAGAGAAATCCACGAAATTATTTGCGAAGATACTAAGCTTCAAACTCATGTTCATGTTACTACTTTTGCGATTGTGTCACAGTTACTAAACCTCTTCCTTGAGGACTGCGAACCAACAGCTGATCTGTGTTTGAAACAATGATTCCCGCGCTGGAGCAGCACTCAATGTACAAGTAGCTGAAGATAGAGTGTACACAGTACTGTGGAATCCAGCCGGTAGTGCGTTTAAATCGAGTAATTTCCGGTTATCAAGCAATAGGTAGAAACACTGAAAAATCGCGGGAATTGTTGACTGTTTGCTAGGCCCCAACGTGATGTACATAACACTGAACGTTTTGTATATATCAACATTGGCTATGGTTTATTTGTAGTATTTTTTTTCTCTCTGCAAGAGGTCCAGTTAGAACTGCACATGCTTGGACACACAGCGTGTGTGATTTGTCCCAAAACTGTTCACACGTGTCGCGGTTAATATAATACAGTTTATTGGAGACTATTTTAAACCTTTTCGCGATTTTTCCAGTGTCTCTAGCAATAGGATATTTTAAGCTGTTTTAGTATCTTGAAAATTGCACACCAATAAATAGGGTCTTGAAAAATTCGCCTTTTCTTTCAATCACAAGCTTTTCAGCAATTGTAAGTTTGTGCTACTTTCACAGTTGACCGTTGACTTATTTGACACCGCCTTGAAGTCCATTAGTCAATAATGACAATGTAACTAAATGCAGTCCCATTTCACAGTGTCAGCGAGCAGCCAACAAACAGCTGTTGTCTTCTCGAGTGCACATATATTCTTGGAGGCTAGCCTACACGTAAGTGAACCCGCGAATTTTTCCGTCTCTATCAATAAGTATGTTAGTCTTTAAAAAACAAAAAAAAAAAAAAAAAAAGACACATTTTTTCGCGTAATTATATCCCAGTAGTAATGTTCTCAGCATCTTAAGGCAGAAAAGTATTTTCGTCTGACCTGAATATAGTGACAAGTGAACGAGCCAAACAGAAAATAATTTACTATCTAACTCCATGTGCTTGCCTTCACGAAGGTTCTAATGTAGGCGGCGGCGATTTTAAATGTGAAATAATTTTGGTCAGAAATTAGCAACTAAGTATTTAGCGCAGGTGTGGGGTGACATGAGGTGAGTATGGAGCTGAACTTTTATAAGTGGGCGGGGAAATGGGAGATCCCTGAGAAACAAACCGGCCCCGCCGGTAATCGAACCGGAATCGCCATGGCCGCTGTACCAACCTCACTTCTCAAGTTGTGTTAAAAAAATAAAACTCTCCGTGAGCCTTTTTTTATTGTCTGTTGAGGTGGCCACCTGCAGAGGGCACCAAGCGGTGTGTGGATATTCTACCGTTAAAAGTTTATTCGAAAACTGCTCAACGCGGGTGGAATATCATTGAATGAACGGTACACATGTGCATATAAATTTCATTTCCAGTTCGTCACTAATAAAAAATTAATGTTTACTAACGGCGAAAATGGGTGTTTTTGCAGTCCTTTAAGCATGTAAATCTTGGTGCAGAATCTTTTAATGGGTGTAGGCGTCTAAATACCGCTTTATCGTTCAGAGTTGCGTGTACCGTTTTCAGATTTTCGCGTTTGACGCGCGGGAACAGCTGAGCTATAAGAGCCAGAGTACCACTCTCGACGATAGGCACATGGTCTCTATTCGCAGCAATGTTTTCGGAGAACTCTTTTTCCTGTGGGACTTTAAGCAGCGACCCTACAATTTTATTTTGCAGACGAAGTAAAGACCAATGCACTCATCTTATGTTGCAATTTACGATTCAGGTCGTATTTTTGGAGTTACATCAGTCTAAAAAAAAAAAGCGGTTTTTAGCCATTTACAGAGACCCCAAAATCATATTTCTAACAAGCATACTGAAATTTTAAAACGTAGCATCTGTAGTTTCAAGTATAGATTATAACAATAAGAATAAGTTCAGCGGTTTCACGTAAAAAGTTTTCGCGTGACACTCCGCAACACCGTCCTACGACTATGTACACAGTCCTCTTAATAACACATCATGTTTTTATTTCTATATTTGTACCAGATATATTTTTATTGTTTTAGACACAAGATATGATTTAATTTTACTCTTATACAATTTTTTTTTATCTCGCATAGTTATTACGTAATAGCTCGTTAAAGCCAAATTTTGCATGTTTCCTTTTTACGGACAGCACTCAAACCAGCTCACTAACCAAACTGACAAAAAATCACAGTGAATAACGACGTTGAACAAAAAAAATAAAATATTTTTGTGTTTAAAATTTTTATTTTTATTTTTTTTATTGCAGAGTTTTTTAATACAAAAAAAATTATTCTTTGTTTTTATGTACGTGAAATTGTAGTCTGTACCGTTTTTATCCTCTGAATTTCTATTCAGTTTGGTATGTAGGCCTATATTGGTTTTAGTGCAGTCCTTATAGCGCAAAATAAATTTTTATTTTGATAAGCCATTACGCGAAAACTATGAGAGATATAAATATTTCATACGAGCTAAATTAAATCACATTTTGTGTCTAAAATAAGAAAAAAATTTCTGGAACAAATATAAAAATAAAAACACGATGATGAAAATTACTGTCCACCGCGCCCTTCATAGTTTTTATGGTCGTTGAAAAATTGTATGTCCCATATGTACGCATACTCTTGCATCGCTATTTTCCCCTTATACTGGAAAACATGTTTTTGGCACTTAGATCGCTTAGAATTACCATTCTACAGTTGTCGTCGAGAAGACTGCAAGCCAGTTCAGTGCCTTCGCGCTTAGAGGTATGGATGCCGCGTGCTATGTCGCCCTTTCCACTTCCGAACTTCTAGGCCTTGAACGCGCAATAAGCTAGCTTTACATATCTTCGACAGCGACGTCATCTAGTGACGGTGACACACAACTAATCACAATGAAAAGAACATGGACAGAAATAGGCTATGGCCTCTGTAAACGGAACTTCCCCATAAATTATCTGGCGCGATTTCGGGAAACTACGCAAAACTAAAATGAAATTTACAGTTGCAATGAATCAGGGGCGTCGTAAACGGGAGGGACGGAGGGGACACGTCCCCCTCCCCCCCCCCAAAAAAAAAAAAATTTCGTAGTTTTTAAGATTTTTTAATATTAAGATTTCCTTCAGTTGTATATTAAATATTTTGATGCAGAAACTCTTTAAATAGCAGCATTTTGCACCTTAAAATATAAAATTTCCCGGTGGAGGACTCCTACACACCCCTTTATTACGTAGGTTATATGTACACTTTCTCTACCAGTGACGTCCACCCAAAAATCAAATGCTTACGATGCCGATGAAATGGATCGAACTAGTGTCCTCTCGATACAAGACCAACGTGAAAACCAACTTGCAAACAAATACCGTTTGTGTAATCGTTACCTGTCGAAAAAAGTTTGAGTTTTTTTACTTGTGTTCTTTCTTATTGCTAATTTAAGCGTTTTTAAAGTCAGTTTTACATGTTACGGTTAAAAAACTTTATAGTTTTTTCTTAGCCGTACAAATACGTATAATGTCACCATCCGACCATAAAAAATAATTCTTCCGCTTAAAGTTGCGTTCACAAGAAACGCCTACAGGAAGGCTGCAAGCCATTTGCGCTCCCAGCACGTAAAGTCGATAATGTAAACGTTGGGTCAGCATGAGCCAACCTTAGTCAAGCGACGCAAGACCAATGCTGACGACTTATCTGTATGTGTTACCAAATTGATCGACGCCATTTTGCTATAATACATAATTCTCTATCTTTGCCTGCAATAAGTCATCCTGCAATTTGGTCACGTAACAGAAGAGCAGCGTAACAGTCTAGTTCTTTTATAACGTCTTTCGCCTTAGTATCCACGCGTTTCCAGACCCTCGTCGTGCAAAATGTCTGCACGCAAACTCAACTCTATAATAAATAGCAAGTAAGAAGGACCCAAGTCTAATTAATGCCACGTGAGACTTGTACCGTTCTTGCCACAAGTTATCGCCTCTGAAAGGGCACGATTCACATTACATTTGCATGTAACTTAACCCTCCTCGCCTCTTTCAATAAAAACTAACAAGAACATAAGTCACACTGAATTTAAGTATGACTTTTGGCCTTAAAGGTCACCCTTAAGAGGCATAGGAAGTTTTTAAGGCCGTGCTCTTTAGTTTCTATACTGTTTTTGCGATAATTATTTTTTTTAACTTAAAGGAGAGCAGGTATCAAAATTTTGTCTGGCCGTTTTGTTTTAAATGGCATCTACCGTGATAGCTAATTTTTTAAAGCAAGAAATTATACGGTTTCGACTAAAAAGTCATTTTACCAGAATTTTGTTAATTACATAATTAGATAAAACTATAGTATTTACTGCCTTGAAAAAAAGCAGCCAACATGAAGAAGAATGTTTTAAACAAAACTGTTATACAGATTTTTTATATCTTTTCTCGCTTAGGCGTAAAAAATTAATATCGCTAAAAAGTATAAACTAGGGAGCATTGTCTTAACCCGTTAACAGTATGGGAAACTTACCATACTTCAGCTTGTGAACAGAGCAAAGGATCACATTGTCATACTATGTTTCATATAAGTTTGGATAAATTTGACAGCAACTTACGAGCAATATTTTTTTGTTATGATTTGGCGCACAATGCAAGACAATTTTGGCTCTAAAATGAACCTGAGAATTCGATTTTAGCGTTTGTACTGCAAAGTTTGTCTTGTATAGTGACAAAATAATAAAATATTACAAATTATTGCCCATAAGTTGCTGTAAAATTCATACAAATTTATGTGTGAAATGGAGTATACTATATATAAGTGTGGTAAAGTCAGTACACATATTACAGTTTCCTACAAATATATATGAACGTTACAATTTAAGTATGGAAAACAACTTTACCATATCTACTACCGTAACACACCTTAACACCGCTGTGCTGAATTTACGAATAATGTTTTACAGTAGATCTTTTTCTAATAATTACACTATTTCACTTGTTTAATGCAAAAAATTAAAAATAAGTTATGTATGGGTATAGTACCCACGGGTTGGGTATCACAACCCTAATAAAGACTTCTGACAAAGAGCCAGTAGGCATCTGTTGAACACTGAAAGATGGAATGAGACGAAGCTCTGCGATGGAGACACGACGAAAGTCAGAGGACGGGAGTGCCTAGAAAATATCCTCTGGGCAACAGCAACGTTCAACACGGTTCACACATGAGAAAAACTACGCCGGGAACCGAGCCCGGATTGCATTAGCGGGAGATGCGGACGCTTAAACCTATGCGCCATTAGCTGCCCCGCTCAGTTCACAACGAATGTGGACAACAACGACAGAAAATATTAGTACTGCACATGGCAGGACCCAGATGTGAAAGAAACGTACGTTAGCAAGGCTTTCAAAATTGCTAAATAAGTACTAAAAGGCCATATTACAAAAGTACGCAGTTTTGACATGAATTTTAAAACTTACTTCCTGTCAAATTACTAAAACACAAAGCCTTCATCCAAAACAATCAATGCATTTAATTTCCTATATACAATAAAGTTTGCTACCTTGTGCTTCAGATTAATACAATCAACCCATACTATGTTTCGACAACATTTACATATTTAATAATCGCATACTACAGCGGAATGCATATCTTACTTTTATGTACAAAAATTATCAATACGTTGGAAAAAAAATTAAAAAATATACATCACCCATTTAAATTATAATATCTATGATACAGGTTTTCTCTATAAGTGTGATTATATAAATGTGTGTGTGTGCAGAAATAGAGGTGGGTGTCATTATTTCTGACATACATTGGTTGTTTTAGATTCATCTCAGTGGAAGCTTTAAGCAAAAGTATTCTCAAACCAAATAAAATCATTCATTAAAATAAGTACAGGAATTAATTATTTCTTATACGAATTTTAAATAGTTCCAAGAGCTCGGAACGAACATCCACATAGTAAAAAAAATTCTCTGACTTGGTTTGTCCCTTTGAAAACTGTAAGAAAATAAATTGGTGAGCAATTAACTGTAACGACGCAATCATAATTTATAAAGTCATATAAAGAAATGTGGTGCACGGTAATAAGTTCCGTTGTGCCACTGTTTCTTCGCCCTGTGAACATCTTCCAGTTCAAACACAGCATTTCATTACATTTAACTTACAAGATAAACAATTCCTGTTGCTTTTGCGTTAGCTCTTTGAACTTCTGCGCTCATAAATATGGAACGCTTTGCGGCAAAATGCTAATTTACTGACAGCGTGTGTTTGCAGAAGAATATCTGTATTTAGATGATGGTACACTGTGTGCAGCAGACCTTACATCAGTCATTTGCATACACACGTGCATGTTCAAGTCGTCAGCATCACTCTCAAAACCCTCAGCACGGTGATTATTATTATTCGTGGCGTTTAAGCTTCGCAAATTATATCTAAATGCACCTTCACAGCATGACAATTCATTTGACAGCGCTCAACAAACTTATATTCGAAATATAGTGGCTAGATATTTACAATATATTACTATGTGCAAGCACAATTGTTATAGGTGGTTAAGGATAAAACGAGTACTTTTGAAATTCTAGTTGCACTGTAATTAATAATTTGTCAATTTGCCACACGTGCGTATGGAAGCGCTAAGAAAGTAGATATGGTATAATAGTTTCCCAGACATCCATGGTAGCAATCCTACACTTTTTATAAAACAGTCAAATGTATACTAACGTTACAAGACTTATATTGTAACAACCGTAAAAGTTTGTATATTTACCAGACAGATGTATGGTAATTGTACCATACAGCGTTTAGGATAATTACTTCTTAAACGTTTTATGCAGTTTTTTACAGTGACTTTATTACATCCAGGAATTTGTACTTTCCTGCCACTTTCTTGATATAAGCGAAACAACGTATGTACAGTCAAAGCATATCAAATATACATACTGTGACGGATACCACTGCCGCGCTCACCAGACACGTGGAACTGCAAGCATGGAGCGATGTTATGACAACACTCCGAACACTGTAAAAATACTTTCTAAAATGTTTAGGAAGTAATTAATCTAAACGCAGTATGGGACAGTTGCCATACTTCCGTCTTGTATATATGCAAACTTTTACACTTGTTACAATACAAGTCTGGAAGTTTCGTTATACATTTGACAGTTTTATAAAAATATTTAGGAGTACTACCATGGAAGTCTGGGAAATAATTTTACCATACCTACTTACTCCTATACGCATGTGTGACAAATTTACAAATTATTTTTACAGCGAAGGTTATCCTCACTATTGAAAACAGACTGACGTATATAACGAGGGGGCAGGGCCACCGAGGTGGTTGTTCAACGGACCGTCAACTGGGGCACATCCAGGTCGACTAGGGCGCCGTCCCCCTGCTGACCAACTCCGTCGTCCGAGGGCCGGACGTCTGGGACTCCGCTCGTGACCCGGGTAGGTCACGGCCATGCTCACGTGCGATCCGTTTATGTGTCGACAGCAACCGTACTTAGTGGTAAGCCGCTTGGAACCAGTTGCCATATACTGTACTTTTATAAAAGCTCCCTTTATTCAGAACTCATGCGAACATCGTATGTCGCCAGACGTAACGCTGTACCACAGAATATTTAGGAATACAGAAGTGAAACAGCCGACAGGACTGCAAACTAAGTCACACGCGCCAGCAAAATGTCTTCCCTGGTCAGCAACATGGCGGATAAGCCTACGGCCAATCAGCGAAGGGCGGTCGCCCTGCTAGCCAGTAGCCAGGCCCATAGGAAACCTGCCGTTACATGCAGGATCCAAACAGACACGGGGCTGGTATCAACAGCCTTGGACAGCCAATAAGCGGCGAAGTTCGCTCGTATCAAACTATCCGCCACGTCATTTCACGTCTGTATTACTGTTTAGTCTGTGGGTTTACTGTGTACTTCCAGTGTAAATTAAAGCCCCATCTAGTCAATATTCTGGCGTCTGATAACTAGGGACAGGACATTTCGCGTAAATTTTTTTTCACCACTTTGATTCAGTTCCTTACGTGCACATCTGTATCTCTGCGTCTTGGTCAGTGATTGGATGCCTTAACACCCAGGGTGCAGAGTTTAAACCCGCAAATCACAGACGTGATGTGTCACAGTTATCCGCGTACTGATTGGCACAGTCTAATGAATAACGACTCTGCACAAAACACTCTGCCAATAGCCATGAAGTTGAGCTCCAGGTGTGCACGTAAGGCATTGAAACAAAGTCGGGCAAAAATCTTTCCGCCAAAAATTCCTGCCACTACTGATAAGTGTCCTTAATCCCTGGTCGTAGTAACCCAGGAGTCACAGTTGAGTTGTAGAGATAGTAAGTAGCCGACAGTCTGAGCACGCCATTCTAATATTTACCCCGAGAACAACCTTGCATAGGTAAATATAATACAGTATGAAACAATACACCAAAGTTAACACATAAGGTCATATTATATAATATTATAAAATTATTATTATAGATGTTCTTTAAGGGGCCCGCCTCGTTGCCATAAAATCACACTGCAGCGTGTTTGAAGAAAAAGTTTGACACCGAAACTAATACACGTGTGTTCACGCCGTTTGTCTACGAAAAGAACACACGCTTTAGACGACTTCCCTTAAGTACTTTCAAGACAACACGCGTATTAGAAATCCCCTTTTAGGGCACGTCAAAATGGGTTAAAACGGAATTTTCAGTCTGCTATAGCGGAAAATATACTAGCCGGGTACAAGTGAAACCACTTAAGAGTAGTGCATTGGACTTTAGTTAAGTGATTTCGTAAATAAAACAATAGGATCACCACTTAAAGTCCCATAGGAAATTTTTTTTTCGCGAAGACTGCACACCTTAAGCGTAGAGGCGACGCACCGTTGTATGGCCCATACGACGTCGCCCTTAGCACCATACCTCACTCACACAAACACATGTGCCACGAGGCGGGCCCCTTAAGAGAGCTTACTTTGTCGCGAACCACCGTCAAACATTTTAGTACTGAAGTAAATATAATAAATGGCCAAAATACCATTAATAACTACAAAACTCTAGTAATCACTCACTCCTTTTGCATTTCATACTGTAACTTAATAATTTACTGATATAAGGTTTATATTAATCAACTATATTTACTCGTTAATTGTTTGCAATCAAGTAATTTGAAACAGCACATTCTACTACGAGTGTTCGGTATAGATATGCACGTATAAGGCTTATGTGTGCATTTTGTGTAGTATTTGTGCGAATTTTTGCACGTACGTAAATGTGTGTACGTGTGTGCTTGTGTGTTTGCACATGTGTGTATGTATGCAAACTTAATACAGACTTGATTAATTTGGACATAGTGACAAATTGGTACAGTTTTGCAATTTTTTAACTTTGTTTTCAAATTACGCTAATGTATTTAAAATATGTTCCCATTTTGCGAAACAAGGGCAGCACCTAGCAAATAATCTAAACGTTTATCTGTAGTAAAGAAACGATACTCCTCGTAACATAAAATAATGCCAAAATATCAGTATTGCCTAATTAACAAAGTTTCCCCTGCATGTATACACGTTTGTGAGCATTCTTGTCCGCTTATGTAGCTTAATTGCATAAATTTGTATGAACGCAAGTCAGTAAATGTCTCCCAAGTAAGTATGCCTGAGTGATTGCTCGACTAAAAATATTTTAATTGTATGCCTGAGTGAATGTACTTCGAAATTTTGTAAACGTTGCACACAAATAAGTTAATACAAATTAAGTACAATAGTATAATATGTATGTCTGTGCAGGTTTAGTGGATGAAATCCAATTCAGGAACGAGATGCTATCCGCCACGTTCTGACGTCACGGTCCCGACATCCTTTTCTTTTTCTTCTTTATATCCTCAAAAATAAAGTTTTTACTCTCAGAAACGTCTAGAGTTTCACTGTACGGGACTATGTTTTGTCATGTATTAGTTGTGATGTAACTAGTAAATAAATATATCTATGAAAAAAAACTTAAAGTGTGGTAAGAAAGCAAACACTGTGACATTTATAATAAGTGTGTATAAGAAGTAGGTAAATAGTTTAACTTGTAGCTAAATTTATTTAAATTTGGAAAATATGACGTGTGCTTGTGAAATAAAGTGCTGCAAGAAGGTAGTGAAGAGATGTTAGAAGACAGGCAAGAGGTGATAGGGTCAAGTAGGGTAGGCGAGGGTAGGTGAGGTATGGGTTAGTGATGAGGGGTTGGTGTAAGGGTTGAGATGGAAAGGGGTTGGTGGGGGTGTGGTGTGTTCAGAGGGAAGGGAGTGACGTAAAAATTACAAGGTCACACAAAAATCCCTAATAAAACCTCACGTGGGTGGTAGGCTGTCCACCATATTTTTAAGTAAGACACTTGTCGGGAGTCCAAGAGGAGAGCTCTTGCAAGAAGAAATTCTCATAATAATCAAATATATTATATTTCTTTTAATTTAATAGACTATTTATTAAAATAATTTTATTGAATTTATCGTAAATAGGTAATGTATGACTACGTTTGCTGAGAGGCAGACAACTTAAGCAATTAAGAGTGTTAGTGAATGACTTAAAGAGATAGTTTTTAGGCAGAATTAAAACAAAAAAAAATTAAAATAAATAGTACATTTTAAAATCTCCAGTGAGTCTGTAACTCATACGCCCTCAGGAATCGTTCTCCCTCTTTGAGCAGCCATTGTAGTCAAGCAGATTTTTGGACATCGAATAAAATAATCTATGTAAAGTTGAGTGAGAGAAAATAAAATTTGAGGTAAAAAGAAGGTAATTTTTTTATTTTATTTTATGACAGTAAAAATGGTTATTTTGAATATAGAAAGGCAAAATAATTTATTTTGTAGCAGCAAAATATTACACGGAAATCATATTATGGTCGTTCGTTAAATAAATAATTTGTTTCCGTTGAGTAAAGTTAATTATTTGTAAATATTTACTAGTAAGTACTGTTCGCATGACTATGACAAAATTTTCCAATACGTTGTACACACAGAACTAATTAATTCAAAAACAATAAAATTTTGAGTTTGCGGTTTTGTTGAAAACCTAACCCGCTTGAATAGTTGAGTCTGGCATTTATATTACAATAAGTTGTCTGCTAATTCTAACAAAAATGATCGAACAAGACGACAAATTAAGTCTAGTTAAATATTTCCTAGAAAATATCATGTACACATAAACTAAGAATTTCAGAAAAATTACTGAAAAACTATCCAAAAACTTTGTTGCGATCTACTTTTATTTATCAAGTGTAACGAAGACCATGTCTTTCAACACAAAAAAAGGATATGTAAGCATATATGATGGAGCTGTAAGCGTGCAGAAAGATTTTTTTTTTTCGCTAAACACAGTCGTACGGCAAGTACTTTCCGGTTTTTTTATGTTAGCACGATTAAATACAGATACGAATATGTGTTACATTTTTGGACGGAAGGTACAAATTAAAAAAAAAAACTATTGAATTCGATTACCAGTGGTTGAAAGCACGCTCGTTTTCTTGACAAACAAGGCCCATACTGTGAGTTCTAAAATATGAAAGATCTTCAAGCAGTTTATGACACTGTTCAAAAACATAGAGCTGTACATAATAAAAACTTGATACGAACTTAATGATATTATAGTTGATACAAAGCGTGGTAGATAATGAAGTTTCAAAAATTTAATTAATAAAAGAAAGTCATGCTAGAAACACTGGCAAACGGGTTAGTTAAGAGCTTTTAAGAAATATTGTGCAAATAAATTTTATCATGAAATTATTTTCTATTAAAGTATAGATCTCTACTATAGCATGAGAACCAGTGGACTAGTGGTCTTACATTGAAAACCGGTTATGTAGTCTATGCGACACAGACTTTAACGTCTCTCCAAGTCGTGCAAGTTATATTTGCTATTACAGCGTATATCAGTTTACTTTGTGTCACGTACGCCAGTGGCAGTAAGTAAATATCCAGTGCTGGTAATACCTTAAAAGTCCATTTACATGAAATAGGCATACAAAAAATATATAGATCAATGTATAACAGTTTTCGAAAACAAAACTGAGATGTATTTTAACGTCTGTATTTATTAAATGGTCATAAAGTTATTTTTAACTTAAACAATTTAATTCTAATTATTTTAATTAAAAAAAACCTTGTGGTTGTAGCCACGTTATGTATGTTAGTCTCAACTTGCAAAATGTCACGCGCCTACTTTATATGCAACAATTCATACGGGCATGTTCGCACAGTCTCCTCAGCTAGGCGCGAGGAAAGCGCCACCACCCAATGTAAATAAATAACAACACATATATAATTCAACACAGAATTTATTTCCATTGACAAAATGCACACATTATGCACTATATACAAACTGAATATGACCCATGACTTTAATATGGCAGCGATTTTATCATCTCCTCGACAGGCAATATGTTAAAATATATGATAAAAATAAACTAATTTTTATGTTTTCTTAAATTAATACATACCGTTTTTATTTATTTTTAATCTTTAAATGTGTCACCGCTTAATGTCCCATAGTAATACAGTTCGGCGGGAAGCTTGCGCGGTTGTTCAGCGCTTGGGTTGTTGAGACGATGTAGCATTTGATGCGCGCTGCTAGGTCGACCTTTTGTATCCGTCATTTATGAGCATTTAACGCACAGGTAGGAGGCACGCTTAAGGGGTATCATACTGTCAGATCGGTTTTACGGTTTTTCTAATGAATCAGGGAATAGACACATTGTTTTACTTTTTTCACGCTGACAAGGCATAGTTCATTGTTTCATTCACTTTTTGGAATTCATATGGCATTGTTTCTGTTAATGTTGCGGCCTCTGTAGTAGTCGTTCCCGTAAATAAAACAATTTTTCCTTTTCAGCTGTTTCCCACTGCAAAATAATGAATATATTTTGGTCCCAGCAATTACAGAAAATAGAGTAAGTATGTATCCATGCCTTGTCGTGACAAAAGTGTTGATACATCGACTGGAACAGAAGTTATGGAGAAGAAACAGATAAATCCAAGGTGGTAGGGATCAATACCCCTTAAGGCCACGCACGGTAGTTAGACAATGATATTGAAAATATTTATTTTAAAGCAAGATAATGTTAATTTCAAAGAATCCCTACAAAAATTTGTCACAAATATAACAAAATATATACCTAATTTTTTTGGTACAATTAGACCTCATAGTTTTTTTTTTTTTTTTTTTTTTTTTTTTTTTTTTTTTTTTTTTTTTTTTTTTTTTTTTTTTTTTTTTTTTTTTTTTTTTTTTTTTTTTTTTTTTTTTTTTTTTTTTTTTTTTTTTTTTTTTTTTTTTTCAGATTTTTGCCCCCAAAGTATTACGAATTTTGTTTTGAAAATTAGCCAAAATGATGCAAAATAGTTTTTTGCGAAGGAACGTTGCATTATTCAGCAAAACCCCTACGTAGAATCCTGCACTCTGCGAATGTTTGTAGATTTGAATTTTTTCATAGCATTACGTTCAGCAACTTTTGCATTTTTTCCACCAATGTGAAAATAGCTACCTATCATGGCCTTAATGTGGCCGCCTACCCCACGCTTCAAATGCGTTGCAGTGTGTTCGTAAACAGGATTTTCCTACGAAACAGTTCCATGTGTGCCCATTGTGCCAAAGTACGAAAAGAAGGCAAACTTCAGACAAGTTCGTATCCTCGTTGTTAAGACGCCACGCTCATTAAAAACACCACGGTTTCTCTGCCATCCAACATGGCTTAAAACGGCCTTTTCAGACATCAGTAGGGGCCTACTTAAAAATATACTAACTGAATACATGTGAAACTCAGATTTACGACCTGCACTGAACTTAGTTGCAGACATTCAGCCAATCAAATTATATTCTCACCGCTTAACGTCCCATATTAAAACCGTTAGTCGGGAAGCTTGCACGCTAGTTCAACGCTGGGCTCGTTGAGGCGACGCGGCATTTGACGCCCGCTTCAAGGTCGACCTTACAGCTCCGTCGCTTTTGAGCCTCTCACGCGTGGGTTTATGCTGTTTATGCTGTTTTCACGATAATTATTGTTTAAGCCTAGGCAAGAGCAGATACATAAAATATGTTTGGAAGTTTAGTTGAAAATGGTTTTGAACCTGTAGGAAGACAGTAAACACTTATATGGTTTTAGCTGATTATGCAATTTTAGGGGGGTTGCCTCCCTGCAAAATCTGCATTGTTTTAACAATTTTTGTATTTGCACGAGATATTGTCTGTTCTACAGACATATTTAATAACAATTTGCTAGCTTTCATAGTTTTGTAAAAAGTCATGTCAAATCTCAAATATGCATGAAAACGTTTTATACAAGAAAGGATAACCAACTGACTTACAGAACTGAAATAGTTCACGCAGAAGAATAGCGTTGCGGGCTACGTCAAGGTATGTACGAAACCTGTATTAATTGCATTCTGTATTGCAAAACAATTGCTGAAATATATTTTAAAAAATTGTCAATTTCCTAAAATTTTAAAAAAATAACAAAAAAAATTTCAATGCGGGGTTTTCTTCTTCGCTGTGAATTATTTGATATCTGCAGGTCAGTTGGTTTTCGTTTCTTGTATAAAACAGGTGAATACAAATTCGGACTTCGACGTGCCATTGCACAAAAATTACGAATGACAGAGAAAAATGTCATTACTGAAAATAATATCCACGATACACGTCTGTCAAACACCAATATCTCGTACAAATATAAAAATATGTTTAAATCATTAAAATGTAGTGTAACTCCTCCTTAACGGGATTTTTGTTTGTTGAATTAATGGTCGAAGCCGTGAAATAGTTGTCTTATAAAAATGGCATTCACGGCTAAATTAATTTTTAATGAAAGTGCCAAACATATTAGTGATGTTAACTCTCGTTTAAGTTAAAAAATTACTCCCGCAAAAACAGTAGAAACGTGGGTGCATGGCTTTAAGGCTCGGTTTCAGTCACTATATTGAATTTTATTTTTTTCACTTTTTTGGAATTCGGAGAAGAAAATTGTTAAATATGCGATTATACCTCAAATTCTATTTATATTTCGCTACAGTACAGGCCTTGCGATTTAGCCGTTAACTTACAATAACGCCCCAATTTGTCGGGTAAATTATGAATATAAAAAAATTTGCCATACAAATTGCGGCGTAGTTATAAGTCAACCGCTAAATCGCAAGGTCTGTACTGTAGCGAAATGTAAATGGAATTTGAGGAATAATCGCATATTTAACATTTTTCTTTTCAGAATTCCAAAAAAGCGAAAAATAATAAAATTCAATATGGCGACTGAAACCGAGCCTTAAGTGGGTTTTTGCCGGGTTTCGAAACCGTGTCGCAGTTGTGCGTGGCTTGCTTCGAGACGCTGTGTTAGTTAATGCATGAGTACGGGTCTAAAATAACCCCACCTGCTTCCGGGAAGATGAGGGCCTCTACAACGTCGCGTCGCGCAGCGCCCAATTTCCCGGGAAGAAGAATCGATCGGTCGAAGGCAGGTCTGGGGCGGCACGCCAGGTTGTGGAAACAATACCCCGTTCAAGGTCATCGTCAGGTCGACCTTCTTCTACCACTATAGCACAGAACAGGCGATCTCGCAGAAGAGTGACGTTCCATTGAAGATTTTCCCTCGATTCCCGGCAGGATTTTCGAACGTGGGAGTCGAACCGGATGATATCGCTAGTCGGCATGTTTCCTCGGTGATATCTCAATTCCCCTAGGTATTACATTCCTGCGATGCTCCAGTTCCATCTCATAGTCAATAATTATCTCACTGCGAAATACTATGTGCCTCATTCAACACGCACGTACGTATTTCACTCGGCCTGAAGAAAATCCCACAGGTTTCGTTTTCAGTGCCTGAAAACGTTGTTACGTTGTATTTGGTAGACATGCCTACTTGTTGCAATGTAGCAGGAGTCGGGTTGCTGAACTACGCAACGTATGAAGTTGCCGCCTGCACTGAGGTTCTGCTGACGACGAGCATAGATACCAACGAGCTATATGGTAAACATAGAGGGGCGGAAACAGCTATCTCCAAGGCTATGAGGTGAAGCCCAATTGAACGTGGCATTTTGACCATAGATAAAATGGCGGACTCTTATATCCGGTCGAGAGACGAGAGCGATTATGCAAATTTAAACATTATTACAGTATAATATATTACAATAATTATTGGCATTTTTTCCTGTGTTTAGCAGGAATATAGTGGAGTTATAAAGTAACGGATTTTATGAGAACATATGACGGATTTTCAACATAATGTTGGTCACACTGCTGTTCGCCATGTTTTCTTTAGTCAAAACAGCCGTTCAATTGGGCTTCACTTTGGAAGCGTTTCCGCCCCTCTACGTTAACTATATAGCTCTTTGATAGATACCATCTACACCTCACCAACACTACCGGGCGACTGACGTCCGTTTCAAGTTTGCATCGCGGATCGCGGCCGGCCGGAATGAACATGATTGGCTGATGTGGAGTCACAGCGCGGCTGTCGAGTTTTCCGGCTGCACTAGCGTCGGTCATCTGGTTGCAACACTGCCTCGTGAACACTTACGAACTTCCAAAAAGGTTCCAGTACAGGAAGCCAGCTTACCGCCTGCTTTTGAATGCTCGACGCTGACTGGCTGTCGAATTTACGGAAGGGATTCAATTTCTACTATAAAAAGGGGGACC
Source organism: Medauroidea extradentata (assembly GCA_003012365.1). Lineage (NCBI taxonomy): Eukaryota > Metazoa > Arthropoda > Insecta > Phasmatodea > Phasmatidae > Medauroidea > Medauroidea extradentata. Next base: position 58,977 of record PNEQ01128347.1, read on the forward strand.
AACTGTAGGAAAATCAGAGATGGCGAACGACCAAATTATGGTGTTATACTGTCGGCTAGAAATATGCTGTGCGAAATTTTGGGGAATTGGCAGATTAACAGATTAAGACAAATAAATTAAAATTTAATAATGGACTTAGGCAGTTTATTTTCAGATAGTTTCTGTTGGCATTTGTTCCCATATGTATTCTTGTGCTGCTTAACATAGATTTTTTTTGCGGCAAGGAATGTAGGTAAAATTTTAATTTATTTGCAGCATGCATTAGAGTTTACATCAGGGAAGAGAGAGAATCGATTGTCAGGTTCGAGTAAGGCTTTAGCGCCATTGTGAATCTATGAATAACGGATACATAGGTAGAGTTTTGGTTGGCAGTATGAGGCGCAATATTGGCTTTATACATGATTGGTAGAGACA